>JAWVMR010000375.1:0-12216 GCA_036321205.1 Trypanosoma caninum | reverse complement strand
TTTTTTTTTTTAGCGGAAGAAAACGATGTAAAATTTTGTATATAGAGTGAATTGGACATAACATAAAATGGTATTCATTTTACCAGCAACAGCAATAAAACATATACTTTACGGACAGCTACTATTATCAAAAAAAAAAAAGCATTGCGAGGCCGTAGACTCAATTTACGTAATAAGCTGACGTTTTAAGTTAAAGGTGACGATGAATTGATCAAAGGTTCGCATAGTTGCTTATGTTGTAAAAAAAAAAACTAAACTAAACTAAACTGAAATAAATACAATTACCATCGCGTCGCCAGTAATGACAGCAATCAAAAACATGCCCTTGCATGCAAAAGTGCATTCGTTGAAGCTTATCTTCCTTCCTGGCNTCAACAAGTGGGCGGTGTCGGTGCCGGTGTATAAGGCAAAGGTGCCGGCAAAGGTGCATTGCGTGATCATGGAGTTGACCGTTCATCGGCATACAGGCCGCTCAAAAGACCATAAGCACGGCAAAACCACAACCGCAACAAGACAAAAAAAAACAAAAAAAGCATCTGTGTTCGCATCCCGCACCGTGCTGCGTGGTGATAAAATAACACACAGCCACACAGACATAAAAAAAAAAAAAAAAGAAACAATTTTTGCAGCGTGTTCCAAATGTAAAATGGTAGAATGCATATCTATCGCACTGACCACAGTGTAAGTGCCTCAATGGTCCACGCAAAGCTTGCTATCAGAATGGCACCTCTCGCTGGTAAGAACAAATTCCCGTAAAACCTCAAACGAGTGGCAACTGCGTGTAGACTGCACACAAAAAACAAAGAACGAAAAAAAAAAAAAAAAAAAAATGGAGAAACAGCAAAAATTAAAGTCCAAAAAAAAAACGACCTCACTTCCCGCAGTCGCAAGAACTCCTCCAAACCAACTCGCACTCACACACACACACACACACACATCGCGCAAGTGGCAGCACCAACAGCAAAACTATTAATGTTGATATCCACCTTAAAAGTGGCGTCAAAACAACAACAACAACAAAAAAAAAAAAAAAAGGCCAGCAAAAGATACAGAAAGCCCATCAAAGCCGTTCCTTGACGTTCTAAAGTAAACTCCAAAAACCCACAATTTTTCGCCTTTTCAAGAGCAAAAATAATAAATCAACGAGATGCCATGATGGTACAACAAAAATACCCAATTTGCTTCCGTACAATTTAAATAAACAAACTAAAAATGTCTAAATGCATAGCAGAGGTTACAACCACCGTATTTATATACGTAATCACTTCCTTATTTATACATATCAATACAAATAAAATGAAAAATATCATCAACAAAATAATAAAAAACTAGAATACGTCTTTTATTGTTCTATCACCACCACCAAATAAATAAATATATAAATATACATATGCGTAGACACACACTTTTGTGTCAATAAAACTAAAACACACAAACAAAACCTGTACATAGCTTTTATATTGATCTTTACATCCACAACCACATAATTAACACCCAAAACCAATAATATATCTAACCCCAATGCAAGTGACCACAAACAACAACAACAACACAACTAAAAACCAAACGTTTGCATTAAAAAAAAAAAAAAAGTTGCACAGTTGCTTTATTGTGCGCATTGCTTTTGCTAATTTGTCAAAAAAAAGTAAATAAATAAAAAACGCAATCGACCAATCAACATGGCAGACCAACGTAACTACAGGCGTCTTTTTTCTATTCTTTTTTCTTTTCTTTTCTTTTTCTTTTTTTTTTTTTTTTTTTTTCGTAGTTTATTGCTTATGTCGTTGAATAATTTCTTTTGACCCTCCACAAACCACGTGTTATGCCACCACGGTGTGCGACATCCCAATAATCTCCCGGGCACGACGCGCAATCTCTCCCCCCGTGTCATGTTTGCTCAAGTATAGAAGCGCCTTTCTATAAGTCATCGCTGTTGTCGTAATGGGCTGCAGCTCCATCGACACCACCGCAATTGCAGTTGCCAACAGTCGCACATCAACTGGTTTTTGGTTGTCGTTAACGTCGCGTGAAAGTGGGACCCGTGAAAGCGGCACACCGGCGCTGACACAGAGGGTTGCGTTCAGCGGGAACGAGCCGTCCGCTAATTGCAGCGCGGCAAGACGCTCAAAATTTGCACCGGCCAAAACAGACTCCACGACATCCGCAACGATGGCAGAAACAAATTCTTTGCACGTGGGCGGAGGCGCGAACGCAACAGCAGCGGCGTTCCAAGCGGCCTTCTCTATTCCCTTTTGCTGCGTAGTCGTGTGTGTCCTTGAACAGTTGATCGCCAGCTGCTGCAGCTGATACTCTTTGATTATGCGCGCGTACGTCCAGCTCCGCGGACAGTACCGCACAGCCACAGCGCCGCGAGGGGCCGCGGGACGTGCGTCGCAAACAGCGGCGGCACGAAACTGCAGCATCTCAGTATACGGCGATGGCAACATGAACTTCTTGGAAAGTCGTCTCACCTCCTCCATCTCCTCCTTGGCCAGAGCTGAAAACGCGCGTTCGTCGACAAGGTAGCGCATTCTGGCGGCAGCAGCGGCAAGATGAAAAAGACCTATGGAAGAAGAGTTACAAGACTCCGCTTCCGAGGTAAAAATAACTTCCTGCACGTTGCCCTTTCCAAGAAATTCCACTGTCATTGGGCCTACACGCCCCTGAACGTACACGCCAAGTGTTTGGAGCGAGGCTGGCGCCACGCCATAAACAAAGCGCTGCGTTCCCTGTGCCACGGCTGGCAGCTTCCCGTCAATCGACAGGCGCACCTCGGGTTCTTCAAAGTTAAAAACAATATCTGTCACTGTGGGCACTGCCATGCGTGATAACACATGTGCAAGAGCCTCTGCGCATTCCTTCGACCCCGCCGCTTCACGATAAACACCCCCGCTCTCCTCCACGAGTAGCCGTAGCGCCGACATATCGTAAATTCCCGCTGACACGACACCTACCGCACTGAAGCACGTATTGTAGCGATTACGTGCCACAAAATCAATAATCTCTGTCGCGTGCTCCAACTCTCCCCTGTCAGACATAACAATGACGTGACGCACGTATCCTTCTGGAACAGGACCACACAATGACAATTTTTCTTGCGACATGACCGCGCGAAAAGCCCGATTCAAACTCGAGACCCCTGTTTTAGCTTCTTGCAATCTAGCTTCTGCAACAAAAGTCGCAAGTTGATCAAGCTGCGCTTCACCCACAGGCACTGCACCAAACCTACAAATAGAAATATCTTTTTTGGTGCCAACAACGACAACGTTTAAAAATACAGATGTTGGTAGGCCACGCGTACCATTACGAATGCCATGCGCCATAACCGCCGACGCCTCTGGGTCATGTGCATCCACCACAAAAACCAACTCTGCGTTTGTTACACACTCGCGGCGTCCCTCAAGCTGGGGCGTAAAGCAAAGCGTCAGTGCATAGCGGTCCGCATCATCCACAAAACTCCCAACATCCTTTGCAAGAAAAAATCGCAAAGGTTCTGAGGTTCTCCGTACTAAACAAGAAATCACAAACCCTTTTTGTGGCCGCTCCGCTAATGGCGCCGCGTAGTGCAATGAAAAACTGCTGTCCCCAAAATAGTCCACCTGCACTCTGCACTCTTCTTCAACGGGACGCACCCGCACAGTACCAGCAAGGGGAACAAACATGTCGCATTTGGCGTCAATTGCCCACTCAGTTGCAAGCTCCGGTGGTTGCTTCATGTCAAAAAGCGCGGCATATTCAAGGGATGCCTGCGGTGGTGCATTGACGCGTGGAAACAATTCCGCGGGCAACTTTATTCGCACCTCCCCGGCGCAGCGCGTAATGTCAAGCGGAACATAATATGTCGCGGTGATGAGAACCCTGGAGCCGACGCAGACGATCCACGGCAGCTCCTGCGAGGCAACGGCACGTGCGGTGGTGTCGCGCTTCGGCGCGGGGAGTCCAGCGGCGCCGGCGGCAGCGACGGAGCGCAGCGGCACGGCGTCAGAAAACTCCGCCAGCAAACGGTCGCCCGCGTAGTTTGCGCCGCAGCACATCAGCTCCCACGTGGCTGGAAGCGGGTGGACTGCAATGACGCGCTGGTCCCTGCCGCTTTGATTGTCGTACTCGTGGCGCACAGTCACCCGGGCGCAGTTGCCACGCACCTCCAACTGCACACTGCAGCCATGTAGCGTCAACGGCACAAAAGTGGTGGCGATAAGAACGCCAACATCCCTGTTAGGGAACGCACTGTAGGCAAAGTGCTGAACAGCCATAAGAAGCAAGTTTTTTCACACACTCACACACACACACAAAAAAACAAACAAGAAATACTATAATAAAACTATGTAAATGTATAGAGATCTACGCAAAAAAAAAAAAATAAAATAAAATAAAATGATAAGGAAAAAGGCTTTATACACTCTCTAAGATAAAAAGGCAATTTTGTAAAAAAAGTAGCTCATTCAGTAGTTTTAAAAAACAATTATTGTCAGACATCAAAATGGCAGTGACATCAAAGAAAAACAAAAAAAAAAACGATATGCATTCGCATATGCATGTATGTATATCCGTTTGTTTAAAAAAGTTAAAAAAAAAGGCAAGTGCTTAAACCCATGTCAAGCATTTTTTTTTTTTTTTTGGTCATTTCTAAACTTTGACCCTTCCACTTATTTTTTTTTTTTTTTTTGCGTGTTTTTGTCCTTTACTTCAAAATTCGCCCTTCAGAAATAATGACATTAAAAAAGCTAAAAAATACACAGAACTCTCCTTTTTACCGCCGGCAAATGACGCACAAAAAACCCATATATATATATATATATATATAGATAGATATAGCCCACGCTCACATTTTTTTTATTTTAAAAACTTTGTCTGATTATTAATAGAGTCAGCTTTTTCCCCAAAGTTTTGCTTTCACTCATAATCAGATGCTTTTTCAAATAACTGTCTCTATAAGCCTTTTACATCCAGTTGTTTCTTTTTTCATACTTATATATATATATATATATATATGAATATGAATAAAAACGTTACGTGGGATACTTTACTAGTGCCAACATGCGAACTCGTGTGTGTAATTATATATTAAGCAAAACAACAAATAATATATCTATATAATATTATACTATATATTATAAATTTGTATACTTTGCTACCTATTTATGTTGTGTCATGCGGCGACGGCGACTTTCCTCATTTTTCTGTGCAATAAGCCACAACAAAGCTGCTGTCATCAGTGGCGACAATATAAAACTGGCGCGCGGGTCTGAGTGACGAAATATATATACATGCAGTGTGGTGCATATAAGAGAAAAGACGCCATTGACAAAAAACAATGTGTAAGCCACTGCCACCTGCAGTCTCATCTTATGCAAATGTTTTTTGTCACACTCCCGCACTTCGTTGTAGTGACGCTGGCGCCGCCAGAACTCGCTTTCCGTCATCACAATGTACGCCTGCGCCAACATATAGGCGGTAAAAGACATCACGATGGCATAAAGACAAAAGTTTGTGGGTGCCAGCCAGTCCATGCCATTCACTGCGTGCGACAAGTAAACTGGCTGAAAAGAGGCCAAAAACGCAACCACCACTAACATCTTCTTCGAGTAAACAAGCGTGTTTGCATTAATGCGCTCATCAAGTAGTTTTTCATCCTGTTTACTGAGCTTCACTCCACCAGCGCCGCGGACTCCTCCTTTTGTATCCTGCATCACTTCTGTATGTCTCGCAACTCAAAGAGATGACAATAAAAATAAAAAACCCCAAAAATTTTCTTTATCGTTTTTTTTTTTTTTCTTTGTTATTGTTTTTTAATATATATATGTGTCTTTATATTTTGCTTTTCCTTTGTTTTTTGTTATTTTTAACAAACTCTTTAGGTGCCATGTTTATATATATATATATATATATATATATATATATTAAAACATCAAAAATAATAAAAATAATAAATGGTGTATTCAATAAAAACAAACTCAACGCAAAACATACTAAAATACACGCATACCTATCATTATTATTATTACTATTATTATTATTAAAGCTCTAAATAGTGTTTTGTTTCTTATTGTACCCCCGTATCATTGACAGCAGTTGGTGCTCTCCGTTTACATATCCTACCAAAAACAACAAAAAAAGCAATTATAAAAAAATAATAAAAAAAAAAAAAAAAAAAAAACAGCTCTCTGACAACTTCACAAAAACATAAAACAACAATCGAGCTGGTATCTATCCCGTAAATTCCCTAACCCACACTAGATAAGGCAGTATAACCTTCCTCCTCCACAGTCCTAATTCAACTCACGTGCATATATATTCACCATAAAAGCAATACTAATGTCACTACCAATAACAATACTATTATTATTATTATTCATTCAAGAAACGCATATAAAATACCAACATCTTTATCGTGTATATTAAAGTTTTTCTAGTGCTTTTTTGTAATTAGCCGCGTCCTCTGCAAAAGCGGCGTGGTCTGTTGGCAGTGTGTTCCACAGCATAGAAAGACCCTCCCCGGTGCTGCGCTTAGGAATAATATGAAAGTGCACATGAGGAACCTCTTGATTCGCGAGTTGGCCGTTATTCTGCAGGATGTTGTACGCTGTCTTGACCTCACCATCACCAGCCACAAGACGGGCAATCTTTGCCAGCATACTCCCCATCTCAGCCGCTGTTTCAGAATCCACCTGATGAAAAAACTCCGCGTGCTTCTTCGGTATAATTAACAAATGGCCACGCGAAAGTGGATTAATATCCATAAAAGCCATCACCCTAACAGTCTCACAAATTTTGTGGCATGGCAAAATACCCTCAACAATGCTGCAAAATACACAAGACATTTTAAGTGTTAGACCAATTGCACCTTCACCCCTATGAATTGTGTCTCAGTAAGCGTGTTTTGAGTTTTAATTAAAATAATAAATTTATATATCTGGTAGCCCAAAAACTTTATAATGAATAAAGCAATGTATTTCAATATACATGATAAAATGCATAATACAAACACTCACACACACACACCACACACACAAAAAAAAAAAAAAAAAAAAAAAAAAAAAAAAAAAAAAAAAAAAAAAAAAAAAAAAAAAAAAAAAAAAAAAATAGTAACAACAACAATAATAATAATAAACAAACAATAATAAAAAAAAAAGGCAAATTACTCATGCACAATCGTAACTACTCACTAAAATTAAAATGATACGCCCTTCTATGGCAAGGCAAAAGTCCGTCTAAAACGACGTGGTTTTTTACTACCACAGGCACGCACTGCAGGGTCAGTCGCGCTTGACACACGATCCCCCAGTGTCACAGGCCTAGAAACATCGCGTTCGGAACCAGCGTCATGAATATCGGTTCGCTGTCGCTCCCCTATGTTTGTTAAAAATGATTCTACCTCTTCTGTAGCCCCTGCTGTTTTGGAGAAACAGCGCCTCGCCTCCAGTTCCGCTGCACACTGCAACACTGTCGCACGCATCATTGCCTGTGGTGTTACACCAGGTTTCTTCTCCTCATTTTTTCTTACAACCTCCTTCACCTTCTTTGTATTCTTTTGCACGCTTCGCGACGAGAGCCCCGCCGCCGCCTCCAGACTCTTGTCTTCCTTTTGTCCATTATCGTTGCCATTTGTTGACAGCGTATTTGCCCCGCTTTGAACAACTTTTGACGTATGGTCGAAAGAAACAACTATCTTTACCTGCTTTTTCCCCCCCGGCTGCCTGCCACAGTACGCCGCAAAAAGTCCCTCCCGCCGCTTCCCCAGCCGCTCCGCGACGCTCTCCGTGACGCTGCCGACGAGGGGCTGGAAGGCCGCCGCGATGGTGGCGCCGTCCATGTGGGCGGTGATGGCCTCCACGATGGAACGCAGGCGCCGCACCGCACTCTGCACCATCGCCTCGCACAGCGCCTCTCTCCGCCGCAAGCTCAGCGCCGCTAGGCCGTCATCGCCGGGGCGTCCCGACTCAGACGCCGCGAGGGCCGTGCAGACGGAAACGCCACGACACTGCAGAGTGTCCACAGCACCACGCAGCGCCTCCCGTGCCACGTTCAGTTCAGGCAGCAGCGCGTCAGCACGCAGGTTTATGGCGACAGTATCGGCAAGAGAATCTAGCACGCTAAGAATAGTGCGCCCCTCCGCCTCAAGAAGCAACAGACCATACGTAAGAAAGTTTGTGCTACAATCAGGTGATATCTCAAAGGCGTTCTCATCAGATGTCATCGCTGTAACAAAAGCCATCGCCAGATGCGCCACAAGCCGCTGCGTCACTGCCGCATCAAGCAACGGCTGCCGTAAAACCTGCAGGCCTTCGCGGGCACGTGCTATTAGCAAAAGGCTGTCAGCAATGTAGGGGCGAACAGCGGAGGCAGCTGTACGTGCCGTCACGCGCTGCCAATCTATCATCGGCATCATAAAACCCTGCACGCGCACCTCCCGTGTAAGGTGCTGCTGCGTCACTGCGCACAGCATGTTAAACATCGCGTCTATAACTAACTGGCATTGTTCTTCAACACGAGAGATATGATTGGCGCAAAAGTGTTCTTTCTTGCGCATTAACAGTGTGTCAATTTCACGTTGCGACTGTGCATCCACAGAAAGACTCGTCACAACTTGAAACACACATGGCATGATAAGTTCATCGATAACAATAGGCACAACGGCAGTTGAAAGACATAATACGTCTGCAAGGCTGTCAATGTTCATGGCCTCAAACATTTCTCCAAAAGCATTCGCGCGAAGCAAGACGCGCCTGCAGTCGTGATGCAGCGCGTCAACAAATACAAGAAATAAATCGGTAACAAGCGTCATCAGCATTTCCTCCTGTTGTGCAACATGACCAAGTACCATTTTGCGGTCGTCTGCAGCAATCATGGAGGCTGCTGAGTCAAGCTGTATTGGCATTTTTGTTTTGTCGGGTGACTTGCGTCTTAACTGGTATTCACCGCGCCCACGTTGTTTCTGCTTTTCTTGCTGCCGTACATCATCCTCAAAGTTCTGTTCAGATCCTGAAGAACAATAATAAACTCCGTCATACACCTCAAAACGCTGCAAAAATGGAGCTGTGCGATCTATTACAACAGAAAAAAGATTCAACAGCTTATTTACCAGCGACGATGAAACAAACTCGCGACTTACCCGCGCAGATACGGTGCTTTTAGTGGGCATTGTTGTAGCCGCTGACCGCAACAAAGGCAAAAGCGTCAGATATGCCTTTGCAAGCATACCAACACCATGTGTGTAACAGCTAAAAATGGATGAGCGCAACAACTCCAGATCCTCCAACAGCTCCACAACTTCATGTCTCAGTGCCTGTGCCTCACTAACCGCAGACGATGTACAACCTTCCACAATTACCACCTTCATTCGCCGTACAGACTCACTTACGCACCTCATTGTTTTTTCCCACTGCGCAAGAATTACCTCGACAAGAATGGCCGCATGCAGCTCGGAGCACTCCTCTTCAATATCTGATTCGCCTTTCTCGCGGGCAACGTCGCTAACACAATAACCAGCCATGGTGTAAATAAAACCTCGCAACAAGGTGCGATTAACGCTACTTAAAAGTAGTGAGTAAAGAATATCGCTCGCGGTCTTCACACCTTGACGCACCACCTCAACAGATAATTGCTTCAACGTCGGGTTTTCCTTCCGCATCACCGGTATGTACGTGAGCGGAGGAAGTTCATCCAAACCTGCGTCGGCGTTCAAACCCACATGCACACCTTTTCTCCAAGACGCATCGCTGCCGCGTGCACCCAACACTGCTGGGCCGTTAAGCATGCGATGGAACGCGCTGCCAGGGTCCGGCTGAAAATCAAACACACCAGCGCGAACTGCCGCTGCGATACCGCCCCAATAAGACACAACAGCAAGCTCCAGATTATCCACACAGGCGGCAAAAAGACGACCAACAAATGTGTCTGCAGAGACGGCTGAAATTGAAATGTTCATCGAGACATCAGTGCCTTCTTTGAGCTGCCGCAGCAGATCTAAACTGTGCATCGCAAGCTGTATAGCAGATGACTCCAGCACATCGCTCATTTCCACACTACCGATGCTGAATGTCGTAAAAAGCGGAAAGTTTCCGGTGGAGCCGCCAAACGCCTCAAGAATTGCTTCGGCATTTTGCAGGTTATCCAGCCCACCAACGTCCACACCAAATCCACCTACTTTAGCGCAATCGGTAAGACTACAATCTGCACCTAAAATTCTGCTTGCGCTGTTCAAGGGCAGGGTGTTGAATGTCATACAAGAATTGTTCAAATCACTTATCAGGCCGTCTTTTCCCCCAAACATACCAGATAACACAAAATCAAAGACATCTGCACCAGCAAAATCCGCAACATTTTTTTCGCTTGTGGTCTTGTTACTTGGCATAAGCCCTTGTTGCCATTCTTTTGCTTCACAACATAAGCGCAGTGCGATTTCTTCCATCATTTGCGTATATTGGCTACGCGTAATGCGCACGTAATACTCAACCGGGTGTTCCAAACGCTGCTCTTTACTCAAAGGCACTGCAGTAAAGGTGTTTGCCAATAGCATGTTTTCGGCTGTTGTGCCCAAATCTGCATCCGTTACTGACTGCAAGTGACTCAAAGACAAGAGAAAAGATGCCCAGGCAGAACTTTTATCGCCCTCATAATTTTTCTCATCGACCCCTTTGTCTCTCTCACAGTCACCACCATCATCATAACCGTCACAAAGTTCCTTCCGCAAAGACAACATAACATCATTAGGGGTGACGTCAAGCTGCAGCGTACTGCGCACTGTCCAACAAAAATGGCGCAGCTTTACTGTGGCAATAGCGGTATCCATCATTGCCGAAAGAGTGTCTTCAATGAGCACGGTGTCCACCGCGCCGGCGTCGCGAAGTCTCTCGGCCATCATATTGTTAAGAAACAACGCGGCGCGTAGAAGCGCCATAGCGTAACGGTATGTGATAATGATACCGGCATGCTTACTATGAACATCAGAAAAACCGTGGTCGTCTGGCACCTTAAAGTTGTTATCT
Source organism: Trypanosoma caninum (assembly GCA_036321205.1). Taxonomy (NCBI): domain Eukaryota; phylum Euglenozoa; class Kinetoplastea; order Trypanosomatida; family Trypanosomatidae; genus Trypanosoma; species Trypanosoma caninum. The sequence continues at coordinate 1,228 of JAWVMR010000375.1, read as the reverse complement.
TCATCCTCAGAAAGACCAAGAACAGTCGCATGTTCCAAATCGTAGTTCTCCTCCAGATACAACATGGCTCGGCGCAAGCTTAATACAGCAGACTCGTAATTATTGTGCCTCTCATCCATATCATCGTTACAATCAGCATCATTACAGCCATAATAACTACTGCACTTTTTTTCCTTGTTGTTATCGTTACCGTAATCGTTTTTTGTGCTCTGTGGGTGGTGAGATCGACGACGACGGCGGCGCACCAGCGGTGTGCCGTACCAGTAAATAATTTCCTCATCTGGCCGCAACACGTAACCGCTGCCCGTGGCCGGCTCCAGCGCCAGCTGCTCCAGCGCCCCGCAGGAGATGCGTTGCGTCACCCCGCCGCCAGCGTCCGCGCAGACAAATGACCCACTTTGCCTCTCGTCCCCCGTGTCAGTGTCCTCACCGCTGGTGTCGCCCCCGCTCCCGGCGCCGCTGCCCTGACGGGAGTCACTGCAACTGTGACCACTGTGCCGCTGCGGTGTGGTGGGTTGTCGCCGCGCCACGCGCACGCCACAGTGCTTGTAAATAACACCAGGGACATGCCAGACAACCATAAGCTTTGCAAGCAGCTCCTTCGTAAGCTTATAGTCATGCAGCCTGGCAAAAAGCTCAACAGTCGGTACCACAAGCTTTTCACCCTCTTCTAGAGTAGACCTAAACGCATCCGCGATAGGTCCAACAGCCTCACCGGTAAAAAGCGCAGCGTCGTTGGTGTACATAAAGCTCATTGCTTCTTTACAATCAATAAATGTTCCCATATTATCGCGGATTAGCTTTTTTAGCGCCACCATCGATTCCTCCGCTGCTTCATTTACTGTACGCAGAAGCGTGTTCTCCATATCCACATGAGTCGCATCGGCGTAAAAGCGGCGGATGTATGCTTTCGGATCAAAAGTGCGGCTATTCAAGTCAAGATGCAGTGCCGCTTCGCTTTCTGTGCCCTCGCCTTCCATTTATGTCCCTTGTTTTTAACCCTTTCAAATTTTATAAATATCAATCAATAAAAATATAAACAAGTAGATATATATATATATATGCTTTGTCTGTATTAATTTATTGATTTGCTGTAATGCCTAAATAAGTGTGTTTGTATAATCCAATCACCAAGCTACAGCAATCAGCTTTTAAAACAATTTTTGCTTCGCTACTCCTGCTTGCGCTTTCCCCTCCACCCCCCCCCCAAAAAAAAAAAAAAAAAAAA
>JAWVMR010000374.1:0-10168 GCA_036321205.1 Trypanosoma caninum | reverse complement strand
AAAAAAAAAAAAAAAAAAACGCGTACGCACACGCACACGCAATAAAATAAAAATAAAAATAAAAACAAAGACGACAAATACCAAATAAAACCATGCAAAGTTTTTATTCTAGTATTTGAATTCAATGTGTTTTTTTAACTGCTCTGAAAGATTAAGTAGCCTAACATATGGTTTGGTTGACTTCTCAACAGCCGAACATCCATTTGTGTTACCGATGTCCGTGTGGGCGGTTGAACAAAGCAATTCTACACTACTTCTTTTCCCGTTTGAAAAGGTAGACGTTTCCTCACTTATTTCAAAGTCATGTTTACCCAAAAGGTCCTTGCCAGTTAAAAAAAATTGCGATCCGCCCCGCTCTGATAGTGATTGCCCCTGTTCTGTCGCTTTTGCATTAGATGCTAACGAGAGACTCCTAGAGTTTATTTTTGATAAAGTCTTTTCCCTGGCTAAATAGTCACCACTCGCAGGTTCGACTAATTGCCCCCAAGGCGCTTGCACGCTCCCTTCCTGTAATATATTTGCAAACGTTTGTAATTTTGTCAAATCCAACTTGGCCTGTGTGTCCCGCCAGGTGCTACAGCAGTGTCGTCCCTCAGTTTGTGTCATTAACTTGCACAACTCACTCATAATTTTTTTTTTTTCCTCCTCTAAAGTCTTCACTGTTGCCCGGTAGATATCAAGTTGATCCAGAAGCCTTTTTCTCCCAATCTCGTTTTGCCTCTTTTCTTCAGATATTTCCTTCTGCAGCGACGTCACGTAAGCAGCGTTTTGTCGCCGTAACTCCAACATTTCCCTCAAGTGCTTCTGTTGTTGTAGTTCATTTGCTTTCGTCAACTCGTCCGACATCTTAGTCATTTCTTCCTGTAGCGCCAAGAAACGCTGGTTGTGCTTCTCTCTCTCGGCACGTAAAAGTTTTTGACTCTCCGAACGCTCCGTCAGACGCAGCTCAGCAAGCGCCTCAAATTGACTCTGCAGCACCCGCAGCTCCTCAATCTTTTCATTCAACGCCCCATTCAACACCGCACTCATTCTTTTATCCCAGAAATACGTAAAAACACCCGAGCGCAACTCTGCGGTGATGGCCACAACATCTTTCTGACACGCCAACGACAAATCTGCAAAGTCTTTTTGGCGGCGCTGCTCGGCCTCACGCCATTTTTCGTTATACGCGGCAATTTCGTTGATCATCTGCTCCCGCAACGCGACGCCCTCCTCGCGGAACCTATCAACCTCGGCTCTGCAGATTTTTTCAAAGAAACACATGAGCTTTCGCATTTCCGCCTCCACTTGCTGCAGCGACGCAAGAATATGTGGCGGTGCGACGCGCAAGAGGGAAGCGCACGTCTCGTCAAACACCTCCTTCTTCTGCAGCTCCGCGAAAAAATATATGTCTTCCAAATGCAAAATATGAGAGTTAAAAAAATCCAAAAGTTGGGACTGTTCATCGGTAAAAAATGGCGTTAAGGTCCTCAATACCCTGTTCGTTTTTTGCTGAAACATAGCTTGCTATTTCTTATTTTGGTATAATTCAATATCCCTTGTTTATTACCTTAGCCAACAAGCGTATTTCTCAGCAATCCCAAAAATTATACAGTAAGACAACAGCAAGAACAAAATGCACCAACCGCAACTGTAATCAACATAAAAATAAATTAACTAATAACAATAGCAACAACAAAATAATAATAATAATAATAATGACGCCATCAAGATTTTACACACAACAAAAAGCGGCCCAATTCCGGTTATTGTCATTATCGTCATTTGTCATTCGTAATCGTCATCATCAAGCAAACGCTGAGCCCGTGACCTGGCGCGACGACCAGCGTCAATGAGTGGTTTGTATCCAATGTCAACCACCTCGCCACGCTCATTTCGCACATATGTGTATTGTGCCGCCTTTGAGGCAATCGTCTCTTCAGTATCACGAAAATACATCACGTAGAACAAATAACCCGCAAATGAAAGGGCAGAACCAAGCCATATGCCCTGCAGCATCTTCCAACGCCATCCATACTGCCACGCAATGGGAAGATACGGCCGAAGCTGCCGAAAGACATAACCACCAGCGCTTTTTGGAAGGTCAGGTAACCCCGGACGTATCGATTGACCTTTTCTATTGCGCCGTTCAACCTTGGGCAGTGCAGTTAAACACCATGTGCGGCGTAACATCAATATTTTTTTTTTTTTTTTTTTATTATTGCTACGTTAACAGGCTGGCAACTACAAATATATATATATATGTATGAATGTATGTTGAAAACAGTGCGGTCTGTTGCACAAGACTCTCTTAAACTTGTTGATCAACAATAATAATAAATGTATTAAAAGGCGTTTTGTCAGTCCGTTTTTTTAACGTAAAGATATTAGCAGTTCTAGCATTATTATTGTTATTGTGTTATATTGAATAACAACTATAGTGCGTGGTTAGATTCCTTCTTTTTTCTCCGTTTGACCCTTTAAGATCCACCCCTCTTTACTTCATTATCACTTCATCATATGACATAATGGATTCCATATATATTTCTACTCTTATCCGGTGGGTTTTGCGTATTGTATGATCTGTCGGTGGAGCAATTCATAACTCTCCCGGTCCTCCGCAGAAACCGATGGTCTCACCTTCTCCAAACCGGCCTCAAAATTCTCTGCGCACACTGAGGGCAGGTGCGTGAGCGCGGCAGTATTCCCTGCGCTGAGGTCACGCTCCAGGCTGTCAAGCGCCTCCGCACTGGACGAGCAGTAGACTTTCTTCAACGCGTTCATTGATGCCTCACGCATAAGCGCAGCCAGGTCGGCTCCGCTAAACCCCTGTAGTCTTGGATCGTGGGCGATGCGGTTGAAGTCTACCGAGGCGTCGACGGGATAGCGGCGTGCGTGCGTGGCCAAGATGGAGGCGCGCTGCTCAGCGGAGGGGAGTGGGACATAGAGCAACTTGTCGAGACGTCCCGGGCGCAACATCGCGGGGTCGATCATATCCGGCCGGTTGGTCGCGCCAATGACGTATACCCCCTCACGACCCTCCACGCCGTCCAACTCAGTTAGCAGCTGGTTAACAACGCGCTCACTGCTGGGATTTGCACGATCTGAGCCGCGACGAGGAGCAAGAGCGTCTAGTTCATCAAAAAATAAGACACAAGGCGCACTTGCGCGGCCGCGAGCAAAGACCATTCGTACACTTCGCTCACTTTCTCCAACAAACTTGTTCAACAGCTCAGGCCCTTTAATTGAAATAAAGTTTGCGCCGGATTGATTAGCAATTGCCTTGGCCACAAGTGTTTTTCCGCAACCGGGTGGACCATAAAGCAAAACGCCAACTGGGTGGTCTAACCCAAAACGCCTGTGTAACCTTGGCGCCCTAATTGGCTGCAAAATGCTTGTCAAAAGCTCTTCACGCACATCGTCAAGAGCACCAACATCGCCCCATGTAACATTTGGAATAGTGGTGAAACCTTCCCGCATCGCGCTTGGTTGTACCCGTTTTGTTGCCTCCTTCATTTCTTCAAACGTAACAACAAAAGACGACAACTCGTGAGCATTAGGATTTTCAAGCTCACCTTTTGTCTCTAACTCGTTATACATGCGACGAATTGCCAAGATGCAAGCCTCCTTCACAAGAAGATGAAGATCCGCAGCCACATAACCGGGAGTCATGTTAGCTAGCTCAAAAAAGTCCACGTCTGATGCTACATTCAGTTTTCGAGAAATTGTCTGCAAAATGCTCTGCCGTTCGTTAATGGTCGGAATGCCAAGAGAGATCTCACGGTCAAAGCGACCAGCGCGTCGCAGGGCGGTGTCAAGTGCCTCTGGGCGGTTTGTTGCACCCATAACACAAACCACTTTATTCTCCTGGCGCCACGCCTGCGCAACCTGGTCCATACATGTCAGTAGCTGACCCACAATGCGACTTTCCATGCCACGCTGAGCATGATCACGACGACCCGCAATCGTATCAATCTCATCAATGAATACAATACTGGGTGCCGCGCTAATAGCGTCCATAAAAAGGTTACGCAACTTTGCCTCGCTGTCTCCACTAATACCAGACACAATCTCTGGCGCGGCCACAAAAAACAGCGGCGTTTGCAAAGAACCCGCAATGGCATGGACAAGTTTTGTTTTCCCGCATCCAGGAGGGCCGTAAAGCAGTACACCACATGGTGGATCAGCGCCAAGCCGACTAAACAGATGGGAAGAGAGAATAGGTAATTCAATCAGCTCCTTAATAATTGGTATCTCCTTCTCAAGACCACCCATGTCGTTAAGAGTAACTTTTGGAATAATCCCAAGTCGCTCAATTTCCTCTCCATCGTTTGCACCTGCACCATCCCTTTGTCTGCTCCCGTCTTCTGCCTCCCGACGCAACCTCTTATTACCACCTCTGTTATTCTTAGTATCAGTACCCTGCCTGCTTTGCCAAACAGTCATGTGGGAGCTGTTTTCATCCCTAAACTGCCGCCGTTGAGTATTATAATAGCGATTGTTTTGTCGCTTCTTCATCATCAACCCCCTCATCTGGCTTGACATTTTTTCACCACTCTCTGTCAAGGCTCAAATATATTTGTTTAATTCCAATCAAAATTAGTAACAATAATAATAATAATATTTTTTTTATTGATACACCCCATAGATATGCGTCCAATAATAATAATAAACTAAAAACGTGCAAATAGCACAACAAGATAAACAATAAATACTATATATATATATATATATATATATATATATATATCTACCTTTTCTGTAATCATGATTGTACCAATGGAAGCTTGATTAAACACGTCCACGTACTCTTATTTATTAATATTTATATACTCGCAAACCACGCAAGAAAAACTTGCCCCCAAATCCATCTCCCCCACATTACCTTTAAACACAAAAGTCAAACAAAAAAAATTTTTTTTTTTTACACTGTTTGTTTTTTTGTTTGTTTTTAATGGTTGTGGATACCTTTTGCCATTATTCCTTTCCACAAATCTCTTACGTCAATCAACACCGCCCAAACGTATATTTATATATGTATACATATACATATTTTTTTCCATCCCATAGTTCGATAGCATATTCAACTATTAAAGGTCATATATGTATGTGTGTCTGTGTATTACTTCCATTTTTATCTTTTTCTACTACCGCCACTCAACGTCCGCAATACTTTTGCCCTCCTGCAAAAGATCCCACAGCGGCGACATATCACGCAGCCGTTCCACATTGCGGACACATTCCTCAATCGTGTAATCAATTTCCTTTTCAGTGGTAAAGCGGCCAATACCAAAACGAATAGAAGTGTGCGCGTTTTCTGCGTCAATCCCGATGGCCCGCAGCACGTAGCTTGGTTCTAAAGAAGCGCTCGTACAGGCACTCCCACTTGACACCGCCACATTCTTCATGCCCATAAGGAGGCTTTCGCCCTCCACGCACGCAAAGCTAATGTTAAGATTACCAGGATACCGCCTCTCTAGGTCACCATTGACAGTTATGTGCGATAAACGACTCTGTAGACCATTCAAAAGACGCCTGCTGAGTCGTGCAATGTGTGCTGAGTCACGCTCCATTTCCACCTTTGCAATCGCACAAGCTTCGCCCATCCCAACAACGAGGGCCGTTGCGACTGTCCCGCTCCGCACCCCGCGCTCCTGCCCGCCGCCGCTAACGGGAGAACGCACGCGAACTCGGGGACGGCGTCGCATGTAAAGAGCGCCACACCCTTTAGGACCATAAATCTTGTGGGAAGAAAGAGACATTAGATCAATATTTTCGCGTTCCACGTCAATTGGCACCTTGCCCAAGGCCTGTGCAGCGTCAGTATGAAAAAGAACATTTTTCCGCCGGCATATCTTTCCAACCTCGCTAATTGGCTGAATAACCCCAATCTCGTTGTGCACATACATGCATGAGACAAGAGCTGTGCTGGGTCTAATAGCCTCTTCCAGCTTTTGCAGGTTGACAAGTCCATTCTTTTCCACAGGAAGATAAGTTACTTCAAAACCGTCCATTTCCAAGTAGCGACAAGAGTCCAAAACACATTTGTGCTCAGTCTGAAGCGTAACAATGTGATTCTTTTTTCCCTTCTGGTAATTAGCAACGCCTTTTATGGCAATGTTATTAGACTCTGTTGCGCCGCTGGTAAAAAAAATACCCTTGGGGCTGGCGCCAATAAGATCAGCCACCTGCGCACGGGCCTTTTCAACTGCCTTTTCAGCAACCCATCCGTAGGAGTGTGTGCGACTATGCGCGTTACCATATCGACCTGTCAAATACGGCAGCATTTTGTCCAGCGCACGCGGGTCCAACGGCGTTGTTGCCTGAAAGTCCAAATAAAGTGGTCGGGGCGCACACTCAAAAGAAACAGCCGCATTAGAAGTAGTGGTAGTAGAGTTAGAATTGGTAGTCAAAGAGGCCTTGCTAGACGCAGCACCATGTACCACGCGGGCTGCGCAAAAAAAAGCACGAACAACTCGAATCATATGCTAACAAAATAATAAAAATAAACAAACAACAACAACAAAAAAAAAAAAAAAAAGTCACGTTTCGTCAAATTGTTAGAATGTGTGTCACTTTTTGCTTGTGGTCTACAATTTTACAAACCTCATCACCCCCCCCCCCCCCAAAAAAAAAAAAAAAAAAAAAAAAAAAAAAAAAAAAAAAAAAAAAAAAAAAAAAAAAAAAACCCCACCCCCCCCCCCCCCCCAAAAAAAAAAAAAAAAAAAAAAAAAAAACAGACAAGTAGCCCCCCAATAAATAAATAAATAAAAACCATATATATATATATATATGGGTGTAAAATAAACCAAGATGTGGTAAACCAAGTCAACAAGATACAAAAACAAATAACAAAATAAATAATAAAACAACAACAACAAGAACAACAACAACACACCAAACAAAAACCAAACACACTCAAAGAGTCTTATGATAAAATCTTTTTTTTTTTTTTTTTTTTTTTTTGGTAGAAATACAACATTTACCAAAATACTTCGTCAGTCTCAATAGTATTATCAGCTGTAAACATATCGTCAAATGCATCTGCCAAACCCATCGCTGACGCAACACTACGAACAGCCGCACTAAACTCATTTATGCGCTCTTTTGTATCAATAAAAAAAGAACTAACCTCCTTTCCTTTACCTAGTCCACGATTAACAAAAACGGAATTTAATGTAGAGTAAAATTCTTTTGTTTTTTCTTTTTCATCAGAACTAAAAGCAGATGCAGAGGACTTGGTGGACGCATCTAAATTCGCGTCATGGGCCCTCCACAATGCAAGATCAGTTATCCGTAAAAAGTGATTATAACTCAACTTTGGCGGATACGCACGCACGATCTCCCCCAAGAGTTTCGTGTTTGATGAGACTACACCGTAGTGGTGCAGCAACCTGATGATATCTTTGCGGTGTACGTAATCAAGTGAAAACTGCAGGTCATATTCAACAGACCGCATCAACTCCTGCAAAACTTCTTGTTTCGATGTTGTCAAAATTAGTAGTCGTTTGAAAGCAACACTCTGCCCCTTGGTGTCATTGTCAGAGTAGAAAGAAGAAAACGATGAATAAACGGCGGACGTCTTAAATTCATGGATTATGGATGCAAAACGATCCCCATCCAAAAAAGCCCTATCACGAAAAAACTGCTCAACATTGTCAATCACAACACTGCTACTTCCCCTAAAACGCACGGCGGCACGCAACGCATTTAAAACAGTATCCAACCTACTGACGTCGCGGTTGTTATTGCCTAGTATTTGGTGTGTCACATATTCTTTTAGACCAAATGGCCATAAATTTACAAGTTCCCGTGCAAGTGTTGTTTTCCCGGTTCCTGTGGGGCCGTAAAGAATAACTACTGCGGCATGCTCAATGCGACTGCGATGAATACTCATCAGCAAGTTGTACATCTCACTTTTGCTTCGAGCAAAAAAGCCATCATAGTCAACTAGCTGTGCAGCAGAGATGACATTGTCATCATATGCATAATTGCGCAAGAAATGTTCTCCAGGTGCAGTCTGAAGTTTTGATTCCAAGATGTCCTCAAGCGCAAGAATAAAGTCTTCGTTAGAAACTTGAAAATGCTGCAAATCACCATCCGCGTGCATGCCATTTCGGTTATTATTGTTCTTGTTTCCGTAATCATCGTTACTATCATCATCCTCATCACTATTATCAGCGTTATTTGTAAAAAGCAGATTGAGCTGTTTTTGGTAACGAGCTAAGGCGTGGCTGACAGCTGACCTGACAGTGCCAGCAATATCTGCGCCAGAAAATCCCTCTGTGCGAGAGGCCAAAACCTGAAGGTCAGCGTCAGAAGCAAAATAACCCTTCTCCCGCAACTTTTTTGTATGAATAAAAAACATCTCCATACGCCCATCAAGGTTAGGAAGAGGAACCTCAATCACAACCTCAAACCGACCCGGTCTCAGCAAAGCGCGATCAACAACATGCAACTGATTCGTAAGACCAAAGATAAGAATGTTTTTCTTGGTCTCTACACCATCCATAAGAGTGAGAAGTTGGTTTGTCAGGCCATCGTAAAAAGCCTTGACAGAACTGTCATCACTGATACTCCCACGGGACCTAAATATGGCTTCAATTTCATCTATAATAATAACATGCAATTGCCCACTCCCCTCTCTGTTAGCTCCGTCGCCAAAATCATCCTCTGCTACGTCCTCGGTGCTACCATCGGCTTCGTAAAAAAGATCACGTAGTTTCTTTTCGGAGTCACCAACGTATTTTGAAAGAATATCGGCTGCATTTAAAATAGTTACCTTTGAAGTATCGTCAAGAAGCTTTGCAATTGTGCGCGCCACAAGAGTCTTTCCATTACCAGGTGGGCCGTGTAGCATAACCCCTCGCACATGAGGAACGTCCAACCCAGTGACCGTGCCATGAAGAGAAGGAAGTCGAGTGAGAAACACACGACGAAACAGTGTCTGAAGTTGTTCTTTCAACCCCCCAATACCAAGCATCATCCACTCGTTACTGGCAAAATCTGACAAATAGTGGGTCTCTCGAAACAGTTTTTCCAAAGGACTGTTAAACGCGTCACCATACCCAACGTTGCCTGTGCCATAAGCCAATGTCTTTCCTGCAAGATCTAGCTGCACCGCGCGAGGGAGAACAACGGCAATCGGCTCCCCCTTTCCATCCCCACCACTCGTCCTGTTCCGCTCTAGTAACAACGTTACGTCCATCCACACCGCATTGTGCGCAAGACGCTTCATCCACCGCGACGTTTGATGGATGCTTTCCGATGGATGGGGAAGCGTGCAAAAAAGTATCTGCCGTGGAAATATTACAGACCGCTGCACATCAAAACACTCCATCACAATTAGATCGGCGTTTTTTTTGCTTTTTTCATCAAGTGGAAGCGGGGTGTGCTCCCGCAACAGTACTGTCAGTGGAACTTCTGTCGGGATGCCCCGGCCACGGAGCGACAGAACAACCGGATCCTTTGACCGCTGGTCGGCAAAACAGCGGTACGTCTCGCGACTCCTCCCCGGTCGAGACCGTCGCTCGCATCCAGAAACCGAAAAAATCTCAGCAACTCTTTTTTCTGTCTGATTTCCCAAAAAAGAATGATCTAAAGAACGCGATGTCACAAGACCTTCCACAGCAATCGCGCAAGTCTGCTGAAAAAACAGTATCAAAACGACAAAAACAGTTAAGCGTAATAGCAATAAAAAATGAAATACACATGTGTGCAGCATCCGTCCCAGTAGCAACAAATTATATATATTCCCTATTAAAGCTGACCTTCCTTCTATTTGTAATTTAAACGCAAAAACCAACTTCCCGCCAGTAGCAGAGCACATATCCCCCAAAAACAATAGCAACCAACAAGCAAAGCAAAAAAAAAAAAAATGTTTAAAAACATTTTTAAGCAAAAAAAAAAAAAAAAAAAAAAAGAATGCGTGCATTTGTATATAATACGCATTTAAAATACAAATGTATATATAGTTTACAACAGAAATAAAAACAAATATTTTTAGTTAGTAACGATATCTCTTTTAGTTATTCGGTATTTCTAACTGATACAGGCAATGGACAAATAGCAATGCCAATAAAAATTTTAAAAAAAAATAATAAACACACATGAAAAAAAAAAAAAAAAAAAAAAAAGGAATTTGTACACCGCAGCGTGTTACTTTTTCCTCCCTCTATAAATATGAATT
>JAWVMR010000373.1:3555-14650 GCA_036321205.1 Trypanosoma caninum | reverse complement strand
CATCTTATGCGTTTAACGTCTAAAGGTGAGCGGAAAGATATTGACGGTTTTTTTCTTTCTCCTTTCTCCTTTCTCCTACCCCCCCCCCCCCCCCCCCCCCCCCCCCCCCCCCCCCCCCCCCCACACACAAAAAAAAAAAAAAAAAAAAAAAAAAAAAAACTTATACCACTCCTTTTATTAAATAAAAATACAAAAATGCTTGTCAGCCCACCATATAACTAACGTGTATGTATTAAATAATAGTATTAAACCACAACCACCACAAAGATACACTAAATAAATATATAAATATATATATAGTAATAATGTAAAGATCAAATTTGACTTTCCATAAAAATCAATAATGTTTTATTTGTGTCATTGCAAGACATTTAGTATGCAAATATATATATATATATATATATATATATATAATTTAATGGTAAGAAAAGCAAAAATAAAACAAAAAAATAAACAATATATACACATGTATATGCAAGCCAGTCTCTTATTTACCAATTCCCAACACCACCACCACAGAAACAAACAAAATTCACTTTTTTCTCTCTCTCATATACATATATATATATATCAAAATTTCAAAGTCCCAAGTCACTGTTGACCGCAGAAGCAGAAAGATAAAGCCACAACACAAGCGCCATAATGCGTTCTTCCTCTTTACTCTCATTACAATTGATCATATTTGTCATCATCATACTCTCCCCCGTGTGTGCTAATAACGATACGGTCGGAGGAAATGACGGTGGTGGGCAATGTTCTTCAACACAAGGCAGTGTAACATCTAACCCAGAAGCCCACAAGACGTCGTTTTCCTGCTTGTTCATACCAATTACAACTTTAGCCAATTGAATGGACAACGACACAATTGCCCGTCTTTCACAAGCCATTAATGAACTGTCGACATCCCCTTCCATCACAACTTTCATTACAGCAACATCAGGCGGTGTGTCACTGCCAATTTGCAAACTTGTGTCACTAAATGGCGGATGTTTACCCCATATAACACCATCATCCATCCCACTAAAAGAATAAAAAAATTTTTTCTTACCAGACATATTCATGTAAACGGTTAGCACAATGTACCCAATTTCCCAAGCAGCATCAGTCAACGTTTCCCACTTTACCTTTGAAAATAATGCCAGACGTTTCGCCACGGCATCTGCTACATTTGCCTGAAATAAGCGAAAACAACACCACGCCTTTGCAACAGCGGGCAGACTTGTTAAGCTAAAAGAATCACAAAATCTTAACCATGATTGCCACTCCTTGTGACAAACTTGCACCAAGGCGGTATGAATACGCACAAGCCACCAGTAATAGCGGAACAGTCCCTCTTCTTCTTCTTTTTTCACCCCAATAGTCTTTTCACCCTCTTCCTCTGTGGTGTCATTGGAATGACAAAGCACTGCATCTCTTTTACTCTCATTGCTCTTGTTCCTCTTCTTCCTTTTGTCATCACTAAAAGTAATGTCATCTCCACGACTAAGCTCCATCTTTGATTCAGCAACAGCATCGGTAGCAAAAAAATCAAAAAAAGAAAATGAGGAGAAAAATAGCGGCTCTGTACTTGATGTCTTGCGTCGTTCAGAATCTGAAAAAGTAATAAGTGGAAAAAGCGGTCCGTTCTCACACAATAACTTGTGCGAGACGGACCCGCAGTGCTCAAGAAACTCAGTTAGTGTGGCGAACCACTCACCGTTATGGACAGCAGGGAAGAGCAGCAGCAGCGCCTCCTTGTCGGCGGAAATGGCAAAATCGTCTGAATCAACCGGTGGGTTGCGGTCAAACAGCGACAACAACCCCCGCAGTCGTTCAGCGAGCAACGGAGGCCCAATGTTGTAAAAACACTCGGGCTGTGGCTCAGAACACGCCACCATCTCTCGCTTGACAACAACACTTTTCTTTTGACGACGTCGGACCGTCGAGGTCCTGACGGTGGAAACGGCAGGGGTAATTTTGACAGCTATCTTTTTCTTTTTTTTATCTTTCTCTTTTTTCTTCCCAAAAAGTTTTTTTTTGCTGTTTTGTAAAGCCATTTTAGTTTTGCGTCGTTTTACAAGGCTCGGGTACCACGCATGTCTTTTCCTTGAAGCCATTTTTTTTTTTTTTTCTTGTTTGTTTGTTTTCTGTTTGTTAGTTTTAAATTTTTATCTGTAATGTTCTTCACCTTTTTTTGTGTGTGTGTGTCTGTGTGCGTTTCTTAAGAATTTTGTGTCCTATTCACCCTATTAGTAACAACAAACCAAAAATAAAATAATAATAACAATAAATTTTGATAATAATACAAGACATTAAAAAAAATATATGAACATACACACCCACACCCACACCATTATATACATTCACTTGTTGTGAAAATAATCTGAACAGCATAAAATACTTCTTCCAAAAATAAAATAAAAATAAAAACGTGTGCACATACGCACAGACAGTCAGCAATATATATATATATATAATATCAACTACAAAAAGTAAAAATTATAACTAATAGCAAAAACAATAACAACACAGTCTCAATAATCACCAACTAGTACTACTACCAATAAAAACAATTAAAAAAAATTTTTTTTTTTCTTCTTCCCTATACCATAGTCCTCTACTACCACTACTATTATTATTAGTATTATTATTATTGTATCATTTTTATAATATCCTTCACTTCATTGATTGTTTAGACTCATTAAATCCACATATATATATCTATATCTATATATATATATATATATATATATATATATATATATATATATCGCCTCATTCCAAAGACTTTTGACTCCCCCTCTCACGCCCCCGCTCCCTACAGCCCGCCACACAACTGCTTTACAGGCCCAACTGCGCCTCGAGGCTATAAGGGTCGACCTTCTCCTCTTCCTTCTTCGGTTTTTCTGTGGCGGGCAGCTCTGGCAGTTTGGCCCCTGGCGTCGCAAGCGCATCTGCGAGGTAATTCGCGTCCGGCTCCTTTTCCATATCAAACGCGAGGGCGTTGAGCTCGTCCATCATTTCGTCCTCGTCAATGTCCTCTGGAACGTCATACGCGCGACCTAGGATCTCCTGCACTTCTTGTGTATCCTCATACAAATCACGCAGGTCATCCTGCATTCTATCAACCTTTGATAAGTCAATTTTTTTAAACTCCTTCTTAAGTGTCTTGCCCGCCTCCTTTAGTGCACCAAGTTGAACCGCTGTGTCTTTCACCGACTCTATCGTAAACTGCATCTGATCCATGTTGAACTGCTGCTGCAAAATCGTGTCTTGCTGGTTTTGATACATGCGCTTTTGCTGTAGAAGCTGTAAGGCGCGTTGTTTGTGTCGCTGCTGCGTTGTTCCGTGTGTACTTGCAATTATTTTTTTCAGCTTCATGAGTTCATCGTCAATTTTGTTTACACGCACATCCACCGCCTCACTACGCGCACTCAACTTGACGCTTGCGTCCTCAAGTGTCGGCTTTGGCGTGTTTTTCTTTTTGCCAAAAAGTCGATTCATCCTCTGTTGTTGTTGTTGTTGTATTTCTATATTTCCTTTTGTTCCCTAAACAAAAAAAAAAAAAAAAAAAAACAAATAGAAAAATAGAAAAATAGAAAAATAGAAAAATAGAAAAACCATGACAAAACTAAACAAACATACACACAAAAAAAAAAAAAAAAATAAGAAATAAAATAAAATAAACGGTAATGACAAATAAACCACAGCAGCAACACCAACAAACAAAAAAACATCCGAACAGAGAACAATCTATAATAATAAAAATGAATGACAATAAACCCAAAAATATATATATATATTTTTTTTTACAATAGTGAGTGGTTCTTACCATACTTTGTTGTACATTATTAGACCAAGTATATACATACTTATATATATTGCGTGTATAAATACATATAAATTACATAACAATTAAAAATACTTGTACAGAGACGTTTTTTTTTTTCTTTTTCTTTTTTTTTTTTTTTTTTTTTAAGGTTGTTATTACCTTAAAACAATACAAAGATAAAAACATATTAATACGCATATACATTTATAAAAAAGCCGGAGTAGACAAGCAACCAACAGCATAGCAAAAATATAATAATAGCGTAATTACAACTACCCCACCCCACTCCCCGACGCCTAATAAAAAAAAAAAAAGAAATAATATAGTCAAAACTAAAAAAAAGCAACATGCTAAACATCAACAGCAATAATAATAACAATAGTAGTAATTTCGTTAGTGACGAACTAAAAAAATTTCGTACTCTCTACCCACCAAATATGTTTTGACTTTCGTAATTCGACGCAGTCTCATTCTCAATTCGCTCTTGCACCACCAAAATCTGCTTTTCCCTAAGTTTACTTTGCAACTTTGCGTTCATTTCTTCCATTTCATCACGCAGTTTCAACACCAATTTTTTCCCCTCGCTTAACGATTTGTTGCCCAGCGTTGCAATAGGACTGCAAATCCCCATGCTAGGTGGAAAAAACACCGGGGTGAGGATTTTTGGCAGTATTTCAATGTCTGAAGATTCATAAGTTTCATCTTTATTTTCGCTTAACCTACTACCAGTGCTGCAAGGCGACGCAGAAGATATACGCGGTGCCTTCCACCTCAGCAACGTACTCATAATACGTGCAGGTCCCCACTTTTCGTTAAATCGCTTCTTCTCCCGTCGTTTTAAAGCGAGCTGGTCGGGATGTTTGGCATGTGCATCTGACAATAACCGTGGCATTTTTGCGTCATTTAAAAACGCAGAACGGCACAGACGGCGCTCTGTTTGTTCCTTTAAAAGCACCTTAACCCCGTTGGAGTACTGGTCGTCTGCCCCAATTTTCCCCGCAGGCCTACGAATTACCTCCGAGAGAAGGGGCAAAGGCTTCATAGATGACGATCGCACAGTTCCGCTTTCAGCCGCAACGTTATCGCCGCCACGCAGGCGCGGTAGCGGCGATGAGCCAAACGAAACCGTGACGGGTGGCAGACGACTCCACTTATCATTACAGATCGCAATCACACGCGACCCTTCCTGCATAACAGCACACCTTCCGTCTGATGGTGATTTTATGACGTCATGCCGAGAGAGAGTTTGACAAACTGCATCCAGGGGCTGCGCGCTAAGCAAAGACGACAGGCTCGGTAAAACATGTTCTTTCTCTAAAACTTCCGCGGCGGTTTTAGAAAGAGTCCCATGCGGACCACTTTGTCGAAAACCACTTCCCTGCGACTCGGAAACCGATTCCATTAGTTGCAGCAAAAGTGATGATGACAATGATGACAATTGTTGTTCTTGCGTTCTTTCTACTGTTTGTGTCGGTGTTGATGTTGATGCTGCTTGTAAGGGTAGCGTTGAAAGCGAAAAAGATGAGATAGCTTTTTGCAAAGATTGTGTATCTGGTTTTTCCAAAGCGGGGGTATTGACAGAAATAGTCGCTGCAAGAGAATCAACCAGTTTCGGCACCGCCACTTCTTCCTGAACAACAGCATGACGCGTCTCCAATGTCACAGTGGTGTTTTTCCCAGCTGCATTGTCCGAGGAAAAGTGAAACGTTGGTCGAAGCCGGTGTTTTTCTGCAACAACTCGCCCTCCCTGTTTCGTTGGCACCGCCTCAAGCTCTTTCCAAAGACGCCCAAGTAACTCAAAGAGATCGCGCTCATAATATAGATCGTCATCAAACGCAAGCACAAACGTTAAAGGGCAACTATTTCGTGTGTCATCTGTACGCTGTTGTAAGCCAACGTTGACATCACAGCCAGATTCCTTTAATGCCGAAAGTCGCAACCCAGCAGCTTTTTTTAGCGCACGCAAATCCTCCTTTATTAAGCTTGCTGCACTTTCAATTGCCTCTTTTGTGTATGTTCCGCTGAGCACGCCGCCAGGCGCAAGAAGCCGTTCCAAGACATACACCTTACGCACCGCCTCCATCTCCCGCCACTCACAGTTTGTCAGCTTAGCAAGTGGCGGTGTCGGTTGCGGCGCCTCTGTGCTGCCACCAAAACAACCGATGCAGTGCACGGAGCCATCAAAAAATGGCCCCGCCTCCCAGCGCCAAACGTAAATATAACTGTCCTCACTGCCAGTGCAAAGAAAAAAAGATCTGCCAACAGTATAAATATCATTACCACTAGTCTGGTCACTAAACTCACCATCAGAAACGTGGTCCATTTTCACAGACTGCCTTTGGCTGCTAAAACTTCTTGTGGTTTTCAGCTTACTGCCAAAAGCAGAAGCAGTAGCCAAATCTTTAGTGCCAGAACTTATAGCATCTACTAACGTGGTCCTACGCAAAAATTGGCGTCGTCCTAAAAAGCAACATTTCTCACTACGCGCATTGCCGCAGTCCTGCCGCACAAAATGTACAGACACAATACTTCGCTTATGTCCTCGCCAACGCCGTAAGACACTAATATGATCTTCCACAGCAATTCTGGTATTAAAAGGCAATGCTGACTGCCATAAGACAGCAGTCATGTCTAATAACAAAATGTACCCATTAGCATCAGCCACCACAAGATGGGAGGCATCTTCACTGACATCCATTGAAGTCACAGCATTAAGACCAAGCGTTGCACGGAACCTCGCCACTTCTGAAACTGTACACAAATTCCAAAACTGTACAATACCATCGTTGCTACCGCTAACAACAAACTCTGTTTTAGCAACAGGAGTAATTACCCCAACATAGCCAAGAGTAGAAAGCTGTTCTCTTAAAAGAAAAGCAAAGCCACAGCTAATATCAGAAGCAGACGCAATAAATTCATCAGAAAACAACAAAAGTGGAGGCTCTAAATAACGATCCTTGCAGACTTTGACCATATCAACTTCTTCTTTCTTATTGCGGTTTGTTGACTTGGAATACTCTTGAGACAAGTTCCTGCCGTTTGCTTCTGGAAAGTTATCCTGATAAAAAAGATATCTTTCCCTCTGCCGCATAAACTCTCGAACAACAGGTGCAGGATCCTGCAAAAGTGGTCCGGGAAAAAGCGCTACAAGATCAAGCGGAGCTGAACAAAACTGATTTTTTGCTTGCTCATGTGTATCTGCCATATTTCCAACGTATGGAGTAAAACTGAGCGCGTCAAATGTCGTTCTTCGACGTTGTAACGATGTAAGTGAATAAGAACGTATGTTTACCTCTTTTAAATCAGTTTTTTTTTTTGCAGCAAACTCACTTAAAAGTGTACAGGCAATAGGACATGTTGTGACCTCATCTACAGGCGTCAAACTGATACCCCCGCGGTGACCCACAACAACAACCCCAAGTGATGGTACGATTATGGCGCAAGAAACACCAACACCAGCTGTTATGATGCAGCGGTGCAGAGAACCTGTAGGCTCCGCTGCTGATATAAAATCGCACGCTGAGGACAGATCATAAAGTGCAGTGGTGCCGTCAAGTGAACGCTCTCGCTCAAAAGTCCCACATAAAAAATGTTTCTGACGCACAACAGTCCCACCTTTTGTTGAAACGCCACATGCAAGTGACATTATTTCACCCATGTTTGTTGGAAAAGCAAACGAGCGCAACGGAAAGCCATTAAAAATGTTATACTCCAAAATACACTGTTTTTGAATAAGAGCAACAAAGATATGTGAAGACTCACCGTGTTCAACAGAAAAAGCGCAAATACCACCATCTACGCTCCAAGATCGCACCAAAATGGTATTTAATACCGAACGAGAACAGCCTAAGTTTGACGGTTTTGCACTATCGCTCCAAGACTGAGAATAAGTGCTCGTTTTGCGGCTAATGTTTTTTTCAGATCTGTCAACCAAAGCTGTTTGTTGTTCTTCAACAGTCATATTCCAAATAATAATAAGAGAATCATCTGCAGTAACCCAAAATCCCCACTGAGGCTGGTACGCAATCCCAACAATAGGCCGCCGATGACCACAATAATCAGGAGAATACTCCTCAGATTGATTTGTCTCCCACACTCGCAAATGCCTTCCGCCAAGAATTAGGCGTTCATCCACAACATCATAGCAAACACGAAGCATATCTCCTGCTCGCAATGACGCAGGACTGCTATCATGTAGGATATTCAGACAGCTAAAAGATACACTGTCAATAAAATACATGGTACGTTTTGAGTCCAGTATTAATAGCAACAATGGCTGGCGCTTAGGCTGAAAAAAAGAGACATCAATAGGTATTCCAACAAAAAAAGAATTAGATGACAAGGTAGAAATATCAAGGCGGTAGAGGGCACGGGAAGAAGAAAAGTTCCAAAAAATAACACAGCGGTCAGCACCACCAGTTACAATAAGACAACGAGAGCTGTTCAAACACATACATGTAATGCGTTTTGTATGCCCACTTGGATAATGTCGCAGAGTTCTACCGGGCGATGGGACCCCGTCACCCAGTGTCACGTATGGTACATGAACCCGACTGATGTGCCGCACAACAACTGTGCCGTCTTTGCTTGCCGTCATTACAAGATCATGCTGCTCACTAGTCAGAATACTCATAATAGTATCACGATGAAGAGTCAAACTTATAACTGGTTCATGAAACGCGGGTGGCTCTATACGTGCTGTTGAAAGATTAGCAATCGTAAACCATTCCACCCGCATCGGGTATATCTGCAGCACTCCAGTATCAAAACCAAGTAAAAGAAATACACCACTCCTAATAATTGATGTAGAATGAGCGCGTTGGCATTTTGCAAACGCCACAGCACGCGCATACCAACATCTTTCACCATCACGCACACAAATGCGTCGGCTGGAATTTTCCGTTACCGTCTTACTTATCATAGACCGTCCCCGCTGACGCTTCTCATACTCGTGCAAATAAATATCCAATGGAATGTCTTTGCTAAAGTTAATATTTGGACTGAGATCGCCAACACTAGCATTACCATCACTACAATCACCACCGCTAGTATTATTTTTTTCACATGTATCAGTCCGACCGCTTTCACTCTTGCAAATATCATGGTCCGCATCAACAGCAGCAGCATCATTAGCAGTAGTAACATGGGAAGATGTAAGGCAAAACCTTTCGTTCTTTTTCATCTGCAGGTCAGTACATTCGCCAAATCTCAACAAGACATCTAGTTTGACAGAATGTCGTGATTCAAGATGTTCATACGTCGGCGCTACAACACCTAGTCCGGCAAAATAACGCGAGGTATCGGTAAAAAAAATGTCAATTGCTTCTCGACGATACGCACGAACCTTAAAAGTTGGCCGCAGCACCATTGTACCGCCAAAAGAATGACAATTAGAGTTATTTCGTTTGGACGATAAAAGTTCCGCATGGGATTCAACATCCGTTGGCCGCGTTATTTTTGTTGGTGTCGCCGAAGCCGTAATAGTTTCACTCTCAGTATTCGAAAAAAACGGCCCACAGCGGCCAATAAACGTCTTAAGAATTTCTCCAGTTCCAACACGCAACAGCGTGACGGTGCAATCTATTGCCGCGACCGCAAGAACTTCGGAATCACCAAACGACTCTGGGGCCAACACCATGTCAACAATAGGTGCACCTGCCGAAAACAAATTACGCTCATGCACAATTGCAGGCTTCCCATGTGCATCTACAAGACGCGGATCCGGTCGCCACGACTTCACAAGTCCGTCCGGCCCTGTTGTGATGTAGCGCCTGCCGCGCTTGGCAAGAATAAGATGAGTTATAGGCTCAGTGTGAAACAGGCAGCGCACAAGTGGATACTGTTGCTGCCACACACTTACATTCACAGGTGTTGGGGCAAAGTTCATTAGATTACTGGCAAATCTTGAAACATCAACGGTGCAGTTTTTCTTCTTTCGATCTCCATCATAAACACCTGCTGAAAGTTTTGCATTTTCTGAAGAACAATCGCGCCTATACTCATTTGCAAGCAGAACTTGCTGGCCACTCTGCAATATGTAACTGCTAAACTCATCCCAGGAAAGAAAACCGTCGCCATTTGTGTCCATTACACAAAAAAGATCCTCCAGCGCTTTTACTTCACTTGCACTCCGCTGTTTAAAAGATGCGCGCGTTTGATTTCGCGTTCTAGGTCTCATCCCAACGGATCCCTGCACTGTTGTTTTTTGGAATCTCAAGGTGCTCTTGAGATCGTCCATAAACAAGCATAGATTCTCCTGCGAACTACCTACAGGAAAAAGAAAATCAAAAAATGGTTCCGCAATGAAGCGCTCAAATACAGAAAATGGAATTCCTGGTGATGTGGCGTTTGTTGTAGCAACAGAAAAGGTGCTATTCCAACCTAAAGACAACTCACCACTTTCATGTCTTTGTGTTTCCAGCTCCTGCTCCCTATTGCTAATTAAAGAGGCCAAATACACCATTTCCTCTTCTTCTCGTTCTTTAGGGTCTTGAAAGCACGACACTGAACGACACCTTCGCTGCCCGCGCTGCTCATACACCTGAAACACAACCTGCATGCGTTCCAAAATAACAAGAGGTACTATTGGGTGAGAAAGACGATTTGCCATTTCGCCTCGGTGGATATCTTTATCTTCATTATCGTGTAACGCATCAAAAGACTGTGATGGTATGCGTCTCTGCTCCAGCATCCCCACTTCGCAGTGCTCGCTTTCCCTCTCCTTCCATTTTTCCAGCAGACGTTCAAATACTGATTGCACAGGTTTGCTAAAAATCCCGCTGCCCTCCAAAGAGTTTGCACACAAAAACTCCGTCTCACCAGCACGTCTTAATTTAGTAACGGCATTTTTTACCTTAGAAACACTCTTTGTTTTGTCTGACATCGTATGACATCCGTCAACAAACTAGCTTATATCCTTATTCTTCTTTTTTGTTTTGCTTGTTTTTTACGTTTATTTATTTATTTATTTATTTTTTTTTTGTTCTCTCTTTCTCTCACCTATGTATATATATATATAATATATATATATATATATATATATATAACAAAAGAAATAACTTCAAATAAACACCAAATAAAAAATACATAAATATACACAAGAAATTTACAGCGCAAATAATAATAATAATAACGCCACAAAAGTTCTTAAAGTCCAAACAACAACAAAAATAAATAAATAATAAAAACATCAGACAAATATATATATACTCATGTTATGTGCAAAAACAAAAAAAAAAAAAAAAAAAAAAAAAAAAAAAAAAAAAAAAAAAAAAAAAAAAAAAA
>JAWVMR010000372.1:0-14494 GCA_036321205.1 Trypanosoma caninum | reverse complement strand
AAAAAGGAAAATTAGAAAAACAAAAATATAAATATTTTTGGTTTTTTTTTTTTTTTTGTGAAGTTTTTTTTTTTTTTTTTTTTTTTTTTTGCTTTGCTGCATATTTGATTAAATGGAAAAAAAAAAAAAAAAAAAAAACAAAAAAAATGTGTGAGAATGCTGAGGGGATACTTTTTGCTGCATTGCAAAAACAAATATTATAAAAAAGCAAACAATAAAAAATAGAAATGATGAGCATATATATGTTTGTTTGTATGGTTTCCTTTAGAATTGGTATTACAGTGACTTATTATTTGTTGCTTCTATGAGAGTGGTAGTTTTGTTTTACAATCTTTTTTTTTTGTTTGTTTTCACTTGTTGCGTAGATGAGAAGAAGCAAGATTCTGGATGTGTGCATGTAATATTCTAGTGATTATTATTATTTTTTTATTTTTGCGGTTATATATTTATATATTTATTTATTTATATATTTATATATTTATATTATGTAAAAAAAATTTTTTTTTGGCACATTGCTTTAATGTCTTTATTATGTAGATAAAAAAAAAAAAGCGGATGGAAATACATTTACGTATAAATAGCAAAGTGCCAATATTAAAAAAAAAGAAAAAAAAAAAGAAAAACTTATTTTAATTAAAATTTTTTTTTTAATGATTTGCCGTATATATATTTATATACATATAGTTATGTATATATTTTGTTAGTTTCTGTTGCTTTGGTGTTGTATATATATATATACATATGCACATATATATATATTATTTTTTTATTTTATTTTATGAGTATTGGGACTTTAGAATTAACACACCTACATACATATATTTATTTTAGGCAGAAGTACATTTAGGAAGTGCACATTTTTGCTATATAATATTAATTTCTTTTTTTTTTTTTTTTTTTTTTTTGAAAGCAAAAACGGAAAAATAAAGTAGTGGGCGGGAAGGAGGTGGAGAGGAAAAAAAAACAAAAAAACAAAAAGAGTGTGAGAGGGAGGGAGAGAGGTACTACTAGTAGAAGAAAACGTACGAGTAAACCAAAAACGAAACAAAAACAAAATATGGGTAACACTGTCTTTACGGACGCTGTACCTTTTACAATGGATGACATTCTTTTTTCTCAACAGATATGTCCACAGCTTTCTGTTATGAGCGTCTTGTCGGCGGAAACGTTAAAACGCTTTTCGCATTACCAAAATAATCTTAAGGCTTTTGTTGTATGCCAGGATAGTGTGCGAAAGGACCTGAGGAAAATAGATTTATCAAAAATATCTGCGACACCGCTTGATCTTTCGCAAAAAAAAATACATTTGGAGGAAACTGGGGTTTACCTGCTTGTGCATGTACAGCGTACACCTGTTTCTTTTAGGTCCTCAAACAGCGGTCAGGTTTGTTTCTCTTATTTTTCTACATCTTTTTCTCGCTGTTCATCTTCCGCTCCGTTTGGAACCGGTGATCAGTTACTGAAAGGATATGATTTAGCGTCTGGGGTCACTGACGAGTTACCACAATGGGCGCGTGTGCTGAAAGATGTGTTTACTCCACGCGGAGTATCAATGGCGTTTGCTACAAATATTGGTAAGCCAAGGTCTTATCAGGCACCGACCACCCCATTACATAATTCTAATGGAAGTGCTAGAAACAACAATACAACTAAAGGTGCTACACATGACTGTATTGATGATACTAAGAGCAGTAGAAATGGTAAGAGGCATAATAATGATAATACTAGTGATAGCAATAAAAATAATGGTGCTCACAAGTTGCATGAGGACGATGAAGTTGACTTTCGCTATAGTGTTCAAATTTTTACTGGTGTTAAGGCTGATCAAATAGTTGCCTCAGTTGCGGTCCGCTATGCATGTCGTATTGAGCTTTGCCTTTTGGAAAGCCCAGAGGTTGTGCGACGTCTGTTTTTTAACTACAAGGTCCCTCGCAATGCGGCTGAGGGGCTGAAGGGTAACGCGGTCAGTGTGCCTGTTGGGAAGATTGTTGGTGGTAGAGTATCGCATTCTGGCTTGGGTTTGTCTGAGGAGTACGCGCGGAATTTTCTTCTTCGTGTTTTACATGGTAAAAATATGAGATTACCAACACCTTCCACAGATGTAAACGGGCTGCCGTCTTTTTTTAATGAGAGCTTGCCACATGAGTTGTTTAGTGGGAGGGTGGGTCCCGGTAGCGTTTCCAATTATTCTTCATGCCATCAGAGTTTGCAGAAAAACCAGTCAGCCAAAACATCAGCAGCGAACGAGTCCTACAGCTTACCAGTCTTGGACATGCAGCGTCTCTCTACGCTGCCTGATTTATCGCAGCAACAGTTTTTGGATCACCCATTGACTACACCGCGTATTTCTAATAAACAAACAGGGTGTGTGGCGCAACAACAAAAGAACTTTTCAGCATCTGCCATAACATCTGCATGCACAACCGATGTCTCTGGGACATCGCCACGGCTACCGGTGATTACAAAATTGCGGCTCAAAGAGGCGCTTAATGCGCGGTGTGAGAACGATGCGTCATCTTTTGAAAACGATGAGACTTGTATGATGGAGGAGCGCTTGCAAAAGCTTAGGGCCGCGGCACCACATGCAACGGAGATTTTTCCCTGGCTTTTTGTTGGTGGCGAAGTGGCAGCGAAGGATCGTGATCAACTTCTTTCAAAAGGTATAACAGCTGTTGTAAACACCGTTGCATTTTCAATGGACAACATGTTCGACGATATCTTTTGTTATCTTGGGTTGTACGTTAGTGATTCGCCTGACGAGCCTATTTTTTCTCTTTTTCCTGTGGTTAATCGCTTTGTGGAGGAGGCTCGGATTAGTGGTGGGAAAACATTTATTCATTGCCATCAGGGAGTATCTCGTTCGTGTGCATTTGTCATTGCGTATGTTATGTGGTATAAGGGCCTATGCTATGACAAGGCATATGAACTGGTTCGTGCGAGACGCACAATCTGCAGTCCAAACGCTGGGTTTTACGTCAATTTACTGATGTGGGAAAAACATTTATCTTCACCTATGCTTAACAAAACTTATGCATACGTTCCATACCCACAGTACACGTTTCCTTTTTCGTTTCGACCTGTACTAGAGTTTCAAAGTCAGCAAGATACACAAATCGATTACGATTCACGTATCATTAATTCTTTTTTGCGGACCATAGGCCCTACGGATGAAAACTACGCTGTGGATCCCCGGTTTTCTTATGGGCTTTTGCTTGCTGACCCTGCACCACGGAGTGCTGGGTGTACGGAGCAGCCAATTTTTTCGTTTTTTTTTGCTGGCACCGAGTGCGACAAAGTGCTGGCATTGCGTGCAAAGGATGACTGGGAGGCATTTTTGAGGTATGGTTTTTATCATGGACAAAAAAGAGACTGCTCCAACCACAAGGGTGAGACTGTTACCTTTTTTCCGCTGCCGAAACTTAGCAGGCCGACAGAATGTCTTGGTGCCCTGAAAAAATTCGGGTGTGTTGTTGAGGAGCACGTGTTCTGCCAGCAGCGCGGGTCGGCGGGCGTGTCGCGCTGTCCGCATCCCGTCGACGCACGCACCGCCTGCCTGGACGTCCTGCTGGCAGAACACGTCGCCCCCTTCAGCGCTGGGAGGGAACGCTGCCCGGGGGAAAAGCGGCAGTTGCCTAAATTGGTGACAGGGGGTCTTGCGCCCTGTGCTTTCCCTAACGCACACGGAAACTCGAGCACAGACGTCTTTGCAAGCAAGCCTGATTTGTCTATGAGGGCTACGTTCTCTTCACGACAGCATAACTTGGCAGCGCCGCCACATGAGTTTGCCGCAAATTCCGCTTTTTTTGCGGCACATTCCAAAGGAAGTTGTTTAACATCACACTCTTCACTTTCTAGAGAGGCCACTCAAAGGGTGGAAATATACGAATACCCTTTTACAAGCCCCCCATTGTTTGACATATTAGATGTTACAGATATGCGGTCAGAGCGCTGTTACGCCATTGTTATCCCGTCATGTCTTTTTGCCGCGGAACCAGTGAAAGGTCACCAGGTGTTTTTGTGGTTTGGCTGCGCCTGCGGCGTTACTGAGGAAGAGGCGTTAGACGCATACAATAAGGCTTTGAAGAGCGGCAAGGACTTACGCTTGTGGGACGGGACTCTTTTAAAGAATCCTTTGGAGGAGATTGTTCGTGACGGTGAGGAGCCAGATGTTCTTGTTCTTGCCTTGGAGTCGTGAAAAATTACCATGGGCAAGAAAAGAAAAGAAAAATGATAAAAAGAAAAAAAAAAAAAGAGAAAAGAGAGAAACAAAAAAAAATTTTTAATAATTTGTGGGGATGTTTGTTACCTGAAGATATTTGCTTTTGCACAGGAACAGTTCACTTGTGTTTACGTATATTTGCATATCCTTATATATATACATATATATATATATATATTAAAGGAAATGACGAAGTAAAAAACTAAAACAAAAAACAAAAAATTAATAGAGCTAAAATGGATAGAAAGCCAAATAAATTAACGAAATAAAATACATACATATATTAATACATATATGTGTATTGATATAGAATAATTAAAATTTGACTGCGAGGCCATAGGCTATATTTGCGAATTGTGCGGCAAGCATTTGCATTATTAGGTAAAAAAAAAAAAAGCTTTTTTTTGTGTTTTTTTGTGTTTTTGTGAAGTTTTTTTTGTTTTTGTTTTTTGCTTTGTTTTGTTTGCGTTTTTTTTACTATAGTTTTTTTAAAAAATAAAAAACAATATGCTTGCATGGGTTTATTTTATATAGCTAAAAAATTTTTGGTAGAAATATATATATGTATAAGGATTATATATATAGTTATATATCTTTAAGCGATGTGTAAAAAAAAAAAAAAACAGAAGACGTGGAGAATGGAATGTGTCTTAGTTTTTGTTTTTTATTAGTATTATTATTATTATTGTTTTTTTTTTGTTTTGATTTTCTTTGTTTTATACTTTTGGGTTTGTTTTATAAACATAAGCTTGTGTATATTTGCGCTTATTAATCTAATACATATTGTTTATTTTTTTATTTTTTTTTTTTCTTTTATGGATAACTTTAGTTGAGTGTCAGTAGAGCCTAGTTAACATGTATTTTTCCTGTAGAATACATTTGCGTCGTCGCAGCGCCGGAATTATTGGTCTTCCAAATGTGGGAAAATCAACTTTGTTTAACGCTTTGACATGTAGTACACTTGCAAAGACGGGCAACTTTCCATTTTGCACTATCAATGCTAATCTTGCCAAAGTGCCAGTTGTTGATGAACGACTGCGCAAACTTGCCAAGTTTACCGGGGCGCAGAGGATTGTCGATGTTGAAATTGACCTTGCAGACGTTGCTGGACTTATTGAGGGGGCTTCACAGGGCGCAGGTCTTGGAAATAAATTTCTTAACGACATTCGTACATGTACAATTTTGTTGCATATGGTGCGTTGCTTTGAGAGTACAAAGCATGGCTTTGACACGCCAACTCCATTGGAGGATATCAGCACAGTTGTTAATGAGCTTGTTCTTGCAGATCTTGAAGTTATGGAAAGGTCGTTACATAAAATCAACAAAACACGCAAAGGTGGGGATGCCGCATTAATTTTTTGTCAGCGCCTTGTTTCATGGTTACAGGAGGGTCGACCTGTGTCAGATATGAGCTTGAAAAATGTAGACGAGCGAAATTGGTTACAACAATATCAATTGCTTACCGCAAAGCCAATGTTGTTTGTTTTGAACATGGATGAGGCAGGTGTTGTTAAAGGAAACGAATTTTCTACGGCTCTTGAGAAGAAGTTTGGGGCTGAGCGAACACTGCGCGTGTCGGCTTCTATAGAGGAGCAAACATCTCAGCTACCATCACGCGAGGAACGGCTGATGTTTCTTAACGAATACGGCATTGATGTTCCTCAAGGTGAGGTGATTTTGCGTCATGCGTATCGTTTGTTGCGACTACAGTCGTTTTTTACGGTTGGGCCTCTTATGGCACATGGCTGGACTACAAAAGAGGGTGCAACAGTAAAAGAGGCAAGTGGGGAAATACACTCGGATATGGAACGACATTTTTTACGCGCAAAGGTGTTACCATACGACGAGTTTATAACGAAACCTAGTTTTGAGATTGCAGAGAGGCACATGTTTGATGCAGACGCAAAGTATATAATGAAAGATGGGGATGTTATCATTGTCGAGCACGCTGCTGTACGATGATACTGCTGACAGATAATCAAAAGCAAGTAAATATATACTTATATATTCAAATTGGTTTTTGTGTGGTTTTGGTTTACGCGTGTTAAAAGAGAGAGAGATGCGAGTTGATTCAGCGAAAAACAAAAGGTTTTGTTTTTGGATTTTTCTTTTTAAGTTACACTGCAATATATGATTGCCCGCATACCACAAGTATAAAGAAAGAACAGGTGAAGGCACATTTTTTTTTTTTGTTTGCTCGTTTCTTTGTCCGTTTTTTGTCATTTCTGCATCTACTTTAACACTGCATTGCACGCTTATTTCCGGAGAACTTTATGGAGTTGTCTGCTGAGGAGGCTCAAGTCAGTTTGTTTGTGGTGCATAACAGCAACAGTATGGAGTTAAATATAAATGTATCAGAGTTTTTGAGGAATAGGGCTTTCAAAGCGCTGGGATTTACGTTTCAAGTGTGCGAGGGTGTAAGCGCGCATATTAAGAAACAATTGCGGCTGGAAACAAGTGACTCCTCCAACTGAAGGCGGTGGTTTGCCCGAATGGGGTTTCTCAAACAAAAAACTGAGTTAGTTTTTTACATGGCCCTTACCAGGTTGAAGCTCCGCTGCGGAACTGCTGCGTGGTAGCATCTGGCCTCCCCATTGGATAAGGTGGCCTTAGAAATACTGCAGGGGAGGGCGGCACACGCAATGGCTGGATCACGTGTTTGAAAATAATGCCGGAATGCATTGAAGGAAGCAGGGCTGCAGTCGATAGACCACGCTGATTTCTGCAGGGCGCTGGAGTATTATCTGGGGTTGCTGATGAGGAAGGGACGTCACTGAAATAGAGGTAGGGGAGATGCTTCCGTGCATCCACCCTGTGTATGTGCTGCCAGAGAAGGTAAAGGCGTGTGTGTCGCAGTATGTGGGTTAGACTATAGGAAGATGATGCTCTTTTTTGATGCTGCAAAGCGCCCGTTTTTTAGCGTTTCAAAACGTGGGGGACTCGTGGCAGACGCCTTTGAGAAGCAAAAGAAAGCATGCACGAAACAACGGATAGGTTGCTCTCAAGGTGTGGGCTGCCATGTGTGGACTGGCAGACCAGTGCGCAGGTGAAACGAATGGCGCAGGGAATCTTGCTTACAGNTGGGCTGCCATGTGTGGACTGGGGGGCCAGTGCGCAGGCGAAACGAATGGCGCAGGGAATCTTGCTTACAGCCACTGGACGGAGGGTGCTGCGGTGGCAATGTGGTTGGGGACCATGCTGCACAGGTTTGCCGAACGCGCCCAGGCGGCTGGAGTTGCTGTTTTTGCGGGCTGCCCCCTCTGTTGGGGGCACTGAAGGCGCGGCGTGCCAGAGCGGAGGACGGCATTACCTGAACGATCTGGCGCCGTACGTAGGCCATGGCCAGCAGTGGTGCTGACCCCCCGTTGCCCAGTTTGTTTTCTCGCGGTGCGATGCGACCAGGAACGATCAGGCGGATGGACACACGGGGAAAGTAAACTGTCTTTCGTAGACGGCGAGCGGGAACGAAGGAAGGCATTTGAGGAAAGCCTGTGTCAAAAACACGCAGACCCGGCGTGTTAGGACACATTCTGCCAGNCGCGCACGTCACGGCACTTTGGCGGGCCCCATGTGGCCATCACAAACACAGGGGACAAAATGAGGTGCCGCTGGTGTTCGGGGCCGGCCGCATCGCCGGAAGCAGAACGGACCCCAGCAAGTGCACCCCCTCCTTCTGAACCACCATCCCCCAGCGCCCACTGCCACAAGACATTCTGACCTGATACGGTAGCGTGCCCGGCGCGCGGCATGGTTTTGGCCTGCATACAAACTGGCGTGGCACACACGATGGGGATTCACATGTGGAACAAGAGTGTTGTTTTGAGTGCTCTCAAGCAAGGTGCCCAAGCAGCCACCGCATATAAAGGAGGGTGTGGGCGCCATTCACGCGCTGAGCTGTTCGGGGGGAGGAGCAGCCTGTTGTACAGTTGCTGGAATTACCACGTGCCAAAAAACAAACAAGCCAGAGACACGCCAGATGACAAAGACGCAACGCAACTGCGGAGTCCCGAGTGCAGCAAAGCGTACACAACACACGGGTGGCTGAGGAGGCGCGCTGGGTGGCACCAACCACGACGGCAGCATATGGTGAGGCGCGTAATCAGCAAAGATTGGCCCGCACCCGCCGCAGCCCAGAAACAAATAAACATCCCTGGATCCACTGGAACGCCCAAAGTGTCGACGCGCATGTTTTTACTGCAAGGCCTGGTTTGCCACAGATGAAAAACCGAAGCCTGACAGGACACGGAGGGCCACCAGTCGGATGACCAACTGCAGCGGAGGCGCGCCAGCCCAATATGTGGCGAGGGGCACGGCAAGCGGCGAATTGCCTGTCACATGAGCTCGGCACACGCAGACCACAAGATGGCGCCGCGACCTGCTGTTGGGCACAAAAAGGCCAAAGCACAGGAGAAGAATAAAAATAATTCAGGGGTAAGAAGCCAAATGCGCCACGCAGAGTGAAGGACATACGTCCAGTCAAGAGAAAGCGCATGCCAGACGTGGAAAACAAAAAATAGTTTCAAATAGCTTTGGACGCGCTCTTCCAATGCGAACGGCCCGTCACAAGATACAAGGCCATATACCCGTTTGTAAAGCACACACGCACGCATTCAATAACAATGACGGGGCAACAAAAATGCAAAAAGACTAAAAATATATATTTATAAAGTCCGTTTCCGCCATGCTAAGAAGCCTCCAGTGCCTGCACTGCCCGCAGAGCTGTGCAATGAAGCTGCGCCTTTCATCATGCATCCAAATGCAGCCGAGGGGAAACACACTAAAAGGGATAGGCACAACAAGTTGAGGCTCCAGCACAAGAGGGCATTGGTCCATTTATTAAAGCGCCCAGCAATGCAGTAGCTACGCTTTAGCTGCGGTTTTGACGTGCCTAAAAAAAGGGGAGATGAACTTCACAGTGTGCCAGCTTGGCGCGTGAATGGCAGAGAGCTTTGTTGACCATTTTCTTCAGAAGTTCTCCATTGCGATCCACGTGCAAACCGTATTTTTTTTTTTTTTTTACTCAAGTGCGTCGTGCTGTCTCTCGCAGTTGCAGGCCTTGATGGCTTCATCCGCCCACCACCCATGGGTACAGCCACCCTTGCAAAATGCCTTATCACCGCCGCCAGCACACCATCGGTTGCGTCTACTCTCTATTGATGGCCTTGGATCGCTTCCTACTAAGTTCCAACCCTATAGCCTCTCGGAGGTACCACCAGCCAGCCTTATTCCTTGCAAACAACCTCCCACATGACCTGAGCGCCACAACTGCTCAATTCCAGGCCCAACCATTACGTCAAAAGGCTATCTGGTGATGGTCGCTGTCTGCACACGGCGTCGATGCCCACTAAAGGATTTCACAGCCACTGGGCGCCGCCCAGCAATCAGACCCCCAGCGGTGCACGCGGGCCCCAAAAATTTCTACACACAGGATGGTGTGATTTGACATCGCCCCAACTATTATCAAGCTCCTTCCACCGCACTCCGCACTCCGCGCGTAGAGCCAGTCAGCGAACACCCCACCACACAGCACCAGCGTGGCCGATACGCTCTCCAGCTCCCCGATCGCACTTGCTCCTATAATCAAACCCATGCCACCTCGCACGAATATGGAAATCCTCCCGCCATAAAAAGCTTAAGCCAAGCCTAAATGTTAAAAAGGGCATAACTACTAAAATAATTACAATCAACTGATGAGAAGTGGGCCTTCTGCAAGAGTACAATGTCGCCTTACCGTCGCCAAACCTCTTTTTCCATTGCAAGTCGCTTTGTCCGGAAAAGACCGCCCCCCCCCCCCCCCCCCAGCGTTACACTGAGCTCCACAGATTAAAAGACCTGGGTTCTGCTCTACATTCCCACTAATAAACAAGAGTAGCAGGCAAACAAGCAAGAGAACACACCTGCATAAGCAAAAGAGTATTCCAACTAACCCAACCTTAACTCCGGTGTATTTTGTTTAAAAAAAAAAATAACAAAAATAAAAAATAAAAATAAAAATAAAAGCTAAAGTGTAAGCTTATGATTTTTCCAGTTAAAACATAGAAGGAACACTAGACGCCAGCACCACTTTAAAGCGGGTGAAATTACAGATAATAACTTCCTTATCTATCAGCTTAACAATGCAAAAAATGACAAAAACACCAATAAGTATATATATACATATATATATATATATATATATATGTATGTATATATGTATATATGTATCTATAGATATATACAAATATACATACATAACAGAAAATTATAGCCTCGAAAAATAAAAAAAAACATTACAAAAAAAAATACAACAATTTTGCTAAGATTGTTTTTAACCTATCTTCAGCCACCAAATAAAAACATAGCAAGATTCATGAAAAAACAGTGACATGTAAGCAATTTATACCTAACATGTGCACACTTCTTCCTCGCTATGTAAAAAAAAAAAAAATATTTGAAAACTTTCAAAAACAAATAATGATAATAATGGCTAATCATTCTCTTCTTTTAATTTTGTTGTTCTATTGTTTTTCTATTTTTTTTTTTTTTTTGTGTGTGTTTAAAATAAAGAACAGAAAGTAAAATATGCATTAAAACACGCATATCTTTTCGGTCACGTTGTTTTTTTCTTTTTGCCTTAAACGCTTCTAAGTCTTTTAATGTTATGCCCTGCTGTGATCTGTTTTCTTTATTTAACATATTAGTATCATCACGTGTCTGTTTGTGTCGCCCAACATAGTTTAACACAAAAAAAAAAAAAAAAAAAAGAAAAAGAAAAAGAGAAAGAAAAAGAAAAAGAAAAAAAGAAAATCTTTTAATACAAAAAAGAAAAAGAAAAAGAAAAAGAAAGAAAGAAAAAAAGAAAAAACCAACTACAACAAACTGTGTGTGTGTTCTTTTTTGTTGCTGTTGTTGCTGTTGTTGTTTTTCCTCTTGAAACTTCCTTTGTATGCCTCAGTTTATGCGGTAGTATAATCACACTGCGGGCAAGCATACAAACAAAACCACATATATTATATAAATATATATGGATATATAAATACATAAAAACAAATTGGCCAATTAAGCAAACATTTCAATGCCTATTATAACATTTTCAAATTCAAAAAAAAAAAAAAAACATTTGGATTTTTTTTTTATGTTTTATGTTTTATGTTTTTTGTTCTCTTTTTTTTTTTTTTTTTTTTTTGGTTTTTTTTAAAAAAAAAAAAAAAAAAAAAAAAAAAAAAAAAGAAAGGAATACAATTAAGACTAAAATGGTGTGCATTGCGCGTAAAGTGAACTGCAATTTTAACAAAAAGTTGTGAGTGTCAAGAAATGTGTTGACTGAGGAAATAAAAAAAAAAAAAAAAAAAAAAACTGAAGTTGTTGACAAGAATAGTAGTACTAATAATAAACACACATATTTTAATGCACTTAATACTATATATTTGACCTGGTGGTAGAGATATAAACTACTGTTGATATTTTAGCGGCTGACAAAAAAAGAAGAAAAAAAAGACTACAATAAATAATACAAAATTATTTAGACGCGTTAATTTGGTTGAGCGAATTGAGTGTTGGGAAAGCACTAAAATGTTGTAAAATTAACTGAAGCAATTAATAGTTAAGCAAAAAAAAGGTAATGAATAAATTAGTGGCTTGGCTGTTCATAAAGGCATCGTTATTATTGTTGTTGTTTTGCATTATGTGTATTTGTGTGTGTGTGTGTGCAGTCTACATGTCAGAAATGCACAAAATCAAAACAATTCTGAAAATGAACAACACACACACACACACAGTGGAAAAAAAAAAAACAGACTACATCAGCAATAAAAACGAAGGTCATGCGTTGTAATGTCTGCTGTTGATTATTCCCAAATACAACGTCTTCACCCCGCTGTATGCACACAAACACCAATCAACAGGAATAGTGATAATATCCGGCAAACAAAAAAAAACCAAACAATTATTTGTTACTCGACCCACCACGCCCTTTTTTTACTGGCCCCTTGCATATATTTATATATTTATTTCCCACACAGCCGCATCCACCAGCACACACGTCAGAAGACTCCCAAACACATGCGACCAATTTGTTATTTTGCGTGCAGGAGCAAACTCCCGGACACGGCTCCAACTATTAACTTGTGTCATCACAGTGACGTCGCACTCGGCCAGCAGGGCACCACAATAAAAAAAAAAAATAAACTTGCCAAAACAACACACACAAAAACCAACAATTATGCATAATAATAATAATAATAATATATTATACATTTATAGGAGTATATATCTATAGTGGCGCCTATAAACGACCAGCCAAAAATGGAAGCAAAAAAAACATGGAAATAATAAACAATTGCATTATTTTATTCAACAATTTTTACTTTTGTGTATTACCATCAAAATACACGACGCCCTGCAGTTTGCACTAATTCAAAAAAGAGGAAAAAAAAACTCCACACACACACACACACACACAAACATTTATCCCGCAATGTTGCGACACCACTGGTCCTGCAGCAGCCCACACACATACACGCGGATGGCGCATGTCCATCATCATCATCGCTTTTGCTTCTCTACGTGCTATTTAAAATCACAAATGACAGCAATAAATAGATAAATAAAATGTGCACACACATCATATAGCAAAACAAAACACATACAGTATACACACCGATATATGGACACACACATATAGCAGTTTTTTCATGACAGAAACAGTAATACAAAAAAAAAAATCAAAATAATAAAATCTGCTCACGTTTTGCAAAGTATTGTCATCCCATAAAAATTATTTTCCTCATATATATTTATTTATTTATTTATTCATTTTTAAAAAATACATTTCACGTTTGACAAATTATTTTCATAAAAAAATTGTCTTCTTGTTTTAAACATCCTAAAAATATTCGCTAAAATATTTATATACTTACATATGCATACATATAAATACTGTACCACCATTCCTCATGCGTACAAACACCCGTAAATACATAAATTACACATACAAAAAGTAACAATGTCGGTGTACGTCAAATAAATACATAATAATAAAACAAAAAATAAAATCATAAACACATAAACACATAAATTACACAAAAGTAGTGAAATTAAAAAAAAAAAAAACATCAAATCAACACAACAAGTAAATACATAATAGTAACAACAGAAAAATAATATTATATTTGCTATGGGAAAACATCAAATAAAAATAGGCTTTTTTATGGCTTTGCGTATATAGGGGCGCAAATCCACCTATCCATTCAGTGCACCCAAAAATCAAGTTAAAATATAGGTTAGTAACAAAAAAAATAATAATAACGTTTTCTTTTCTTTTCTTTTCTTTTTTTTTTCTACGGGAAGTAATGGACAATACCCCTAAAGTCAAAAGCATTTATAGGCTGTCCAGCACATTTCTTTTCATTTCCTTTCAACGGGGTTACCACTGCAGTGGCAACACACACAGACACAAAAAAGAAACAAGAAAAGTGAGCGAGAGCAATGGTCCTGTCGAAAACGATAATGCTCCGTCCGGTTTGCTGTCTTTTGTTGCCTTTTCCAGTTCACCCGCTTCAGTTTTAAGTGTCCCGTATTGTCCCAAGATGCTTTGTACATTCGTGTTAGCCTCTTGCGATGTCGTCTGTATTGCCTTTGCTCTCGTCAACGAGTCCTCCAGGTTCACCTTGGCAACAGTATCCAAAGCGTTTTTCGCCTCAACAGCCTTTTTATCCTGGTTTCCTTCAAGATATTTAATCGACTTATCCATTTCCGTTATTACCTCTTTAATCTTCTCGACCACAGTGTCGGCCGCCTTTTTCTGCGGCTCCACACTCTTTCCAACTTCAGTCCAGAACGTGGCAGCGTCCCCCGCCACTATCTTCAACTTCTCAGCCTTCTGGATGACATCATTGATGGAAGGGATGTCACCCTCTTTCATGGCGTTCGCGGCATCTTCCGCCAATTTCATTTCCTTTTTCACAGCTTGCAGGTTGCTCTCAATCTTACTTTTATTGGTGTCATTCAATGACGCGGCTTCAGCACTTTTCAGTTTGGCTACAGCAGTCTGTGCGTCAGTTATCTTGGCCTTCATGCCGTTAATATTTTGTGCCGCCTCATCCTTGTTTGGACTACCGGCGGTTATCAGCCCTGCATNCAAGAATATTTTGTACCGCCTGATCCTTGTTTGGAGTGCCTCCGGTTATTTGCCCTGCAGCTGTTAGCGCGGTACTCACCCCGCTCGCAGCGTGGACGGAAAAAGTGAGTGTATCGGTTATATTTTTTTCAAAATCCTTATTGGCATCCTTCACTTTT
>JAWVMR010000371.1:0-10021 GCA_036321205.1 Trypanosoma caninum | reverse complement strand
AAAAAAAAAAAAAAAAAAAAAAAAAAAAAAAAAAAAATTCAAGCTAATGTGCTTTTTTATTTGTTAAAATTACACAAGCAAAAAAACTACACAGCCACATTTACACCCACAAAAAATGTCACAAAGCCAAACTAAATACATTTGTTTATATACGCCTTATATAAGCCTATAAGACAAGTTAACATTGCAATACAGTCTTGTAGCACTCAGAGCCATTGTTGTTTTGTCGCTGTTTTGAAGTAGAAAAGGTGCATTTCCCTTTTTTTTTTTTTTTTGTTGTGGTTGTTTGTTTGCTTGTTTTTGTTTTCTCCTTGCTAATATATATATATATATATATATATATATATATATTAATAATTTTCTATTAAAACACGCCTCTCCCTTTTAACAATTTATAGCCATAATATATTTAAATAATAATAATAATAAACCAAAATCTATAAAGGCTCCGTGTTAAAGAGCGGTGCCAGCTATCTTTTCTTTTGCGTAACGATCGTAAAAACATGCATTAACCGGAATTGACTCGTCTAATGACGATGTGGAATAAATGCGATGTTCAACCAAAATAGGTAAAACATCCTCCTCATCGCCACCCGCTGCAGGCCAAAAAATGTAAACCGCCAAAGTGGGATGTGTAAACTGTGAAAGCTCAATAGTATCATCTGTGACGGGACGAAGAAAAACACCAACTGTCGTGAGTCCACGGGGCTCCTCAACGCTCATTACATGCTGCATAACATCACTAACACGCTCTATTTGTGTTAACATTGGCAAGGAGACCAGCGATAATTCTGGTAAAAAAGATGGCAAAATCAAACGGCTGAAATTATACTTGCTAGCCGCAACCAAAAGCACATTAGCATCATTTACAGTAGGGTTTCCTGCCAAAGCAGCAACCACCTCTCCTTTAAAAGAATACAACGCAGCTCGTACGTTCTGCAAAAACGAAGAATCCGTGCCGTTCGTTTCGCCCTCGTGAGCCCGCTTGGCCACCTCCTCCTGCAAAGGAGTAATTGGTGACAAATCGCGGGATGTCGGGACAGTGTTAGGACTTTTTGGACTATCAGCAAGCAAATTTGTGTTCGATGCCGTCTCAGGTATAGCACCCAACCTGGGAACCAGCACAATCCCCTTCGCCTCTCGCTCCCCACTCCCTTTTTCATCATCACCATTCTGGTGGTTAAAATAGCGATCATCATCTCCTCTAATAAGCACATTATCTGAGACAACGCTTGCATCAATGTAAGGGATTGCTGAATAATCTGAGCTGCGGAATAATCGCAGTCGCTCCGCATCATCCGTTGCCAGGCGCTGAGAGTGCTCATCATCCACATATTCCTCTTCGACGTCTTCATCACCCGTGTGACCAGTTTCCTGCTTAGCCACCATTCCACGTGCAATCGACATCACAGAAAATGAAAACACCGGAAGAAAAATCGCCAGCGGCACCATCGGCCCCGATACTATGTGCGCTGTTTGACACATAACCTCTTCCTTCCTGCTTTTTATAATCTCCATCGCAGCATCCAGTCGCTCCTTCTGAAGATCAGCAAGCGCAGGAACACCAAAGAAGCAAAGCGCCCCCCTAACGAGGCTTTCGACCACAGAGGGTATTGAAAGACGAGCCCGTTGCATCCATGACGGCAAATATGGGTAACCGTCCGGAAGGGTGTGCAGGTTGTTCGCTAAAGATGGCGCCGCCGGTGCACCGTAGCGACGAGCAGCGGCGATAGTGACTGCGTGAACCACACGAAACACGGCACCAATTCCTCCAGAGCCACAAAATACAAGCGAAAAAAACAAAATCGGAAAGCGTAAAGAGTAAGCGGCAGAGGCAATTTTTCGAGAGCTTTCGCCTGCCAAATAAAAACTCGCAAAAGTGGAGCTGAGCTCATCTGACAACGGAGACCCTGGAGACGAAGAATCGTTAAAAGTGCGTGTGTTAAAAGAGCGAGAAAGAAATGCCCCACTATCATACGCACTGGTATAATCATCCTCGTATGTCGTTCGATTGCCATCAGAAATTGACTTTGCAGTAATATCCGTCTCAGAAAAAGTGTTGCGTGATGGCATTAATGAATAATCCTCCGTTTGATCAACATCAATAGACAGGCTACCATCAACCGAATCAGAAAAAAGAGTTGAAGAGTTATACTCGGAAGCGTCCATCTAAAGCTACTTGTACCGCCGCAATAAGAAAAAAAAAAAAAAAAGAGGGTGACGGGGGGCCTTCAATCTATCTTTATATGTATGTATATGTATATTTCAATGTATACTATATGCTACCCTTTATAAATCTCTCTACCACCCTACCAGCTCCACACACACACACACACACACACACACACACAGAAGCGGTGGCCCTATTATTTTTTGTAATAACAAAAACCAAAATAGTTACAACAATTAATAAAAAAATAAATAAATAAATCGGTAATAAGTCATAGCAGCAATCAACATAAAAAAAACTGTGTAAAACAAAAAAAAAGTTGTAAAGCTTTATTGCGTACCAGCAACGCAAATCAACAACGCATTCCCCTCATTCCATACTTCTCTCACTCCCCACACTGCCGCCAACTCCTCCTTGTTCTTCTCACCGCATACTATACTGCTCTGCTTGTTTTGTTGCTGTTGCTGTTATTATTTTTATTTTGTCATCAACACCTATATATCTTGACCTCCCTTCAGTCCTCCCAGCTCGGTGAACGTGAACGTGAAGGTGAAGGTGAGCAAGAATAGCTGCGACGCCTTGAAGATGACGACGAGTGTCTGCGCCGTCGCCGCAACAAGCAAGAAGACGCCAATGAAGAGCTTCGACGTGATGACGATGCACGCGAATATCGCCTGCGGCGACGCGCCTGTGGCTCTAAAGAAAAACGTCTCTTCTCATTTCTCCTCACTGAACGATCATCGCTGCTGTGCCGCCGCCTACGCCCCTCGTTTGCGCGTGGACGCCGCCGCAACCTGTCGCCGCTGCCGCTGCGTGAGCGCCCCGCGTTTTGCCTGCGCTCCACCACTATCCCGCCAACACCGTGGGCGTTGCTGCTGTTGTGGTAGGTGCTATTGTTATTGCCGCTGTTGTTGATGATGTCCCGGCCTTTTTGGCCTTCTTGAAGGCTGCTGACCTTCGCAAAGGAGACATTTATGCGGTTACCGTCTATGATTGTGCCGTGGATGTGAACGTAGACCAATTTTGTGTCCTCCTCTGTTTCGCCAACAACTTCAGCCCGCCCCGTTGGACAGCTCTGCCAAAACACGGGCGTCGGCATCTTTACCCTCCGCAGTTTTACAAACGGCTCCACCAACTCGCGCACATGTTTTTCAGTTATGCACGTTGGCAAATTTGACAGGCGTGCAACCACTTCAAAAGTCATTCTTTCCGCTTTAGACCCCTGTATGTAATCCACTTTTGATTTTTGTTTTTTGTTTTCCTTTTGCCCACAGGTATTATAATCAAAAGTCTCTTTTTCTCTTGACAAAAACAATACGTCCGTAAAAACTACTACTGATAATAAACAAAAAAAAAAAAACGCGTAATCTACAAACAAATATAATACATATATATGTATATATATATGTATATATATGTATATATATGTATGTATGTATATATAGACTATTTAGTTGCTTATTTGTTTTAATCCACCAAATTTAAAAATCTACACATAAAATAAACCAAAAAGTGCCGCAGTTATTTTTAATTCTCAAATACTGTTCCACCGCTCAGCGTTCACTGGAAACACTCGCGTAGCTTTTCCAATAACTCAATATACGCCTCTGTACGCCGTATCTGTGGAAGAAGCACAAGAAGCCCTCCCACAAAATGACCTTGTGAACGTGATCCAATAAGCGTCAGTATACAACACTCATCAAGTGATTGTAAAACAACATTATCGTGGTACTGTAGAGCAATGTACTCCGGCACACCCAGTCGTAACTGTTCCATATTCTGAAAGCAGTAGGCGCCACTGCGTACAACATTGCTCCCAGTAAGCAAGTCATTAGCATTAGTGCTTGATGCAGAACTGCTAATAGCGACGTCTTCATTTTTTAGCAAACAATCGCCACCAAAGCAATCCAAAATAATGTTTCCTTGGCGATCAGACACAACCACTTGCCTCAAAAGACGCATGTTGATAAGCTGATTAAAATACTGCTGAATAGCACTCCCCCCGTACACCTCCATCTTCACCCGTTTTCTTATTAATCTCCTATTTTAAATTTTATTTTATTTATCATAATAAAATTTGCCTCTTTTTTTACAAATAACCTAAAAAAAAAAAAAAAAAAAAAAAAAAAAACATTTATCCAAAGCTGTAAAACACTTTATCCACGCAACCACCCACTAATATATATATATACTTTCCTTTCCCAAGTCAAACAGATAATGATTCGTTATGCAAAATCACATTTATCGACTAAAAACCCAAGTAATACGTAGAATAAAAAAAAAAAAAAATTAAAAAAAAATTTCCTCGTCCAATATCTTATTTACGCGAACCTCTGGCATTTTATCTTCTGAGTTTTCATAACGCCTTTCATAAATCATCAAAGGTTCTTTTTGGGTAATAACACCTGGAGGCTTTCTGAGATAATAGTTTAGCAGCGTGTGCTGCGCAGCCTCGTTTATTGCTTCCATCAATGTTTCTCCTTTCCCCTGGCCTATACAGCGCCTCCCAGCGTACAACCGACACACCGTGTACTCCACCTGCCTATACTGCTGCCCAGTGTACAGTGTTGCATACGGATTGGTCTCATGTACCTCGGTGACTTTCCTAATAACCTGATCCACGTCAATAGGCGCACGTGATAAAGCATCTGGCACATTTTGGTCATAGCGAAGAATGATTTGAACCTCCTTTAGCGCGTTTTGTGGGCGAATACAATGCAAAACAACTGGTGGTGCCATTTTATGGTGTCTTGTGACCTGGTAATCGTCAAACAGGTCATCACGGAGACTTTGTGTTGCGTGTGCCCCGCCACTAGAAGCAAATTGATCCCTACGAGCATCTGCACGTGTATTCAAGGGGTGTATTTTCTCATCCAATACCTCCAACTCGTCATCTGTCATTTTTCTAAGTTTCTGCAGCTCGTCTTGAATGCGTTTTGACAACAAACGTCGCGCGTGCAAGACGTCAGATTTCGTCTCACAACCCAAGCCACCTCCGACACTGTCTTCGTGTAGAAGTTCACCAATCACTTTCTGCGCATTGTCCAGTATTTGATTCACATGTAAAAAAGTCCCTAATTGACTACAAAACAGCTTCTTAATTAATGGCTTTACTTTAACGCTATCTCCAGACTGCTCTGCCATTTCAATAAAAGCAATAAATGCAAACACAGAGCCTCTTATCCAATCCATCCGTGGAAGCAAATCCTCTTGGTGCACAGGAAACAACTTTAGTCTGCCAGCAGCGGAACGGAGAACACCCCTCCAGTACCATCGCCTTTGCTGAGGCACACCTTTTTCAATTCGCTGCAAATGAGCAGCCGCCTTGCGTCGTGCAATGTTAAATCGCTCTGTCAACACATTAAGCTCACGCCACATGCTGATTTCCCCTCCCACACCGCACATGTCAGCAAAACCCAGCCGAAGAGCAACGCGTCCACATGGTAAAAGCCCACAGCACTCGTGAATAAGTGCCTGAAGATGCTTAGAGCGAAGGCGTGGAAACTTCTCCTGCGCCAGTGTCGCAATGTAACTTTCAACAAGAGCTTTTCCGCGCTGCGCCAAAATACCGTGAACAGGAGAATCAAGTGGTGTGTTGTCTAACATGCGCCAAACAGCATCAATATCTTGAACCATCAGCATCCCACGAGTATGAATATCACGGTTGCTGCTAATAAAATCAGCATTACAAGAAGAAAAAGACGAACTGAAACCTGTTTTAAGTGGCAACCCATCCCTTTCCTTTGACAAGCCAATAAGATAAAACTGAGACGTCTGCCCGAAACACTCCTTTTCTTCATTGACCTTAACTTTATCCTCCGTTGGTGAAGATGGCGGCATCAACAACGACGACGCCTCGTTTATCATTTCCTCCAAATTTCTCAGGTGCTTTGGCGTAAATAACTGCGACTCTAAAAAAAAACCGTCCCTCTCACAGACGTCAATCATAAGTCGGAAGGCATCACCAACGCTGCGCTCTGCAGGAACAGTTGCCAACTTCACTGCACCTCGCCGCTCGGCCGCCCGCCGCTGCCGCCGCTGCGCCTTGTACCTCTCGTAAAGCGGATTGTTTGAGCGCAGCGCGCTGTGCACATCGCTCGGATCAACAGGCATTACAAGCCGCCGCGGGCGAAAACGTGGGCGGTACGCAGAAACATTTTTTTTCGCCATTGACACGGCGCACAAAACAGTCAAACACCGCCGCATCGCACACAACTGTATATAACAACCAATATGTACACATGTAGTTGCACAAATATATAGTAATAACGTTAAAAAAAAAAAAAAAAAAACGTACCAAAAAATATTAAAACTGTATTAACAAACAATAACAAAAAGTAGGAAACACACATACACACATATGCAAAAAAAAAAAAAAAAAAAAAAAAAAAAAAAAAAAAAAAAAAAAAAAAAAAAAAAAAAAAAAAAAAAAAAAAGCATACATATATATAAATCTAAACATATATACATATATGTATATATATACGGTAAACGCTGCAACAAACTTAAAAAAATTTTTTTTTATTCCTGATTTTCAGTTTTTTATATGAAAAAAAACCTACCTAAAAAGATCACATTTTATCTTTCAAAAGCAAACCCTTCAAAAAAACAAAAACAAAACAATAGAATCACAAATAAACAATAATAATAATAATAATAGTGATATTGATAAACGGCATTTCGTTTCTATGACACACACAAAAAAAAAAAAAAAAAAAAATGGTTTCTACACGTGCAAAAGCCATATATAGATACATATATATATATATATATGACTTTTGATATTTATATATAATATCCAAATAAGCTCCTGCAAACATAACGGCATGTATACCAACTGTACAATACAAACAAGCAGAAAAACATTTAACAGTTGATGTGTTTTAATAATTTCCTTTTTTTTTTTTTTATTTTTTTCGCCTTTCCTTTTGCTGTTCGTTTCGTCTCTTATTTAGGTGTGTTGCCTCACCACAAGTATCAAATCATTTTTGCTTCAAGTGCAGTTTCTGTTGGGCTTGACGGCACTGCTGCTCCGCCTTCACTCGAGCCCGCTCCGCGTTCTGCAGCTCCCGTTTTGCGGCGGCCACCGCTGCGCGTCGCTGCGCCAACTCCCGCTCGTGGGCCGCCCGCCGCTCCTTCGCCCCCTCCGCCTCCTTCGCGAGCGCCGCCGCCGCCGCCTCCAACTCCGCCAGCCGCCCGGTCATCGTCGCCTTCAGCGCGTCGAGATCCGCCAGCTGCGAGGTCTCGGCAAACTTGGCGGCGTAAACTTCGTTCTGCTGCCGCTGAGCCTCCTTCATCGCCGCCACCTCCCGCCGCTCGCGCAACACCGTAGCCAATTTCGCCCTCAGCACCTCAACGCCCTCCATCGTCTTCTGGTAGGAGACAACCAGCTCCCTCAAGGAGTTTTCATCCTTTTTCATGGTCTCCTGGTGGGTGGTGTAGGCCTTCTCAAAGTTCTCCTTCTCTTTTGCCACCTCCGCGCGAAGTCTTTCATTTTCGTTTATTGTGGCTGCAACGCTT
Source organism: Trypanosoma caninum (assembly GCA_036321205.1). Taxonomy (NCBI): domain Eukaryota; phylum Euglenozoa; class Kinetoplastea; order Trypanosomatida; family Trypanosomatidae; genus Trypanosoma; species Trypanosoma caninum. Next base: position 2,331 of record JAWVMR010000371.1, on the reverse strand, counting down.
TGTCTATGCTCCTCAACGCGCTCTTGCATTTTTGCCAAATCACTCGTAACCTTTCCTTGAACCTCAGAAAAATTTTTTTTCATCTCTTCAGTTGCATTTTTTGTAATCAATCGTTGTTCTTTTGCTGCAAGCTGCAAATTTTTGCATAAACGCTCCAGAGATTCCTTGCTACTTTCCGCTTGCAAAATACTTGCACGTGTATCGTTAATATCCTTATCAGCATTCTTGACCTTGTTCCTCACACTAGCAACTTCAGACTCCAGTTTTTTAACTTTTGAAATAAATGTTTGAAGCGCCTTTTGTACATAATTGCTACCATGTCTTTTATAAAGTTCATTCACAATAGAGCGAACAGCCTCATAATACTTCTGAGTATCAGTTATGTTTTTTAAGACATCTAAAGTGCTTTCAAAAGATACATCGTCGTGGTCATCCTTGTTTGTACTTGTTTCCACGTCAAAAGAAGACTCCTTTATAGACGTGTCAACATTCATTACTTTTTTTTTATATGTGGTATTATTGTTCTTCTTTTTATTTTTATTTTATTTTATTTTATTTTATTTTTCGTTTTTTGCTCCACTGTAAATCTTTCTTTTTCCTTTATAAAATGCTGAGGCAGCTTCTATAAACAAGTATATTATTATTATTATTATTATTATTTACTCTTGTTGGTACTAAGGTGTAAAAGCTTTTGTTTTTCTAACCTTACCCCACCACACACACACACTTCACCTAAAAACAACAGCAAAACATATGTAAACTAGATATATACATTTACATATCTATATACATCTATAGTATATGCACGCACAACCATAAATACATGCCCATGTTCAAAGTTGTAACATACAACAAAAAACAAATACACCTGTGTTTTTTCGTTTGTTTTTTGTCGTTCTTCTACTTAACCAGCCTTTGTTAAGAGTCTTTTTTGACATTCATTTTGTTGTGTTTGTGATAATGTCCCCTCCCATCACCACACAGAACAACAACAAAAAAAAAAAACATTTCGTAAAAGATTACAAAATGGATTCAGAAGCATTATTTCCCGAATTCATAATGCGATTATAGCAAAAAACAATCGCCCAGCTAATAAATGATTTCAAAACCAACATAAGACCAAGATAAACAGTAACACCAAGAAAAAAATCAAAAGATCGGAAATGTGTAACAGAAAACCACGCATCCAAATAAGTAAGAAACCGGCGAATATACCCCGCCCGTCCACGAGAAAGTGCCTCAGCCACCAATAAATAACTCTCCCATTCCAAACGAATTGGCGGTTTGCGATTACGAAGCTCATGATAGCAGTTGTATACAACGCGCCAGTCAAACGGAGTAATTTTAAGGTAAACACGCATAAGTGAATTGTATGTCGTGGCGGTTAGGTGCTTACCACGCCGCTCTCGCGATATGCGATCAAACACCTGAATTGCCTTTTCCCATTTTGGAGGCGTTTCCATCGCCAATGACGTAATGTACAGTTCATAATTTCGCGTATTCGGAGCTTGACCCCGCATAACCATTTCGTCAAACATATGCTGGCACATCTCAGGCATCTCGCGCTGTAAACACATGAGCATCAACGCCGCATATGCGTTTGCCGTTGGTGTCATGTTATTCTTAATCATATGTTGGTAAAGTTCCATACACGCCAGTATTTGGCCCCCATCCATCAGTTTTGAAATAACAACTTCTTTTGTTTTCGCGTCAACGCAAAGTCCAGCAGCTGACGCCCCCCGCATTGCCGCAAGAGCCAAAGCGCAATCTTTCGGTTCCAGTTGCGTCACATACTGGCGGAGCTGAGAGTTGCTCGCCGTGCGGGCAAGAACAGAGCAGCGAAACATCTCCTCCACTGTCTCCGGTGAAGATGCAACGACTTGTGGTCTTCCTAAAGCTGCGCCGCTCGATGAAGTACCCCGCTTCCAAAGCAAAGACGATGATGTCAAACCGCGCTGAGTTCCGTTATTCAAAGAAACAGAAGAGCAAAAACAACACGTGCAAAACAAACTAAAACTCAAAAAACCGCTCTGGCAATTAGAAAGAGGCCTCATCATCCTAAAATTGGGCAACAAACTTTGAACCAATAAACAAGAAATAACACTACTCATTACAACAAACACAAAACTAAAAAACAAATAAAAAACACAATAAATAAACATACACAAGACGTAAGATTTATCACACAGTTTTACACACGCACACACACACAACAAAAAAAAAAATTTCAACAACGAAAAAATCCTTTAAAAAAAACTTATAATTTTATAAATTGGTAATAATAGTAATAATTAAAAATAATAATAACAATAAAATTATAATAAAAAAACA
>JAWVMR010000370.1:0-26603 GCA_036321205.1 Trypanosoma caninum | reverse complement strand
ATTTTTAGTGTTTTCTCTTTGTTTTACTTTTTTAAACTCTATTCACCCTTTGATATTTTTAATGGCTTTGAATAGGGGCCAATATATAGATATGTATGTACTGGGTGATAAAGCTGTATGCTTTAAACCAACGTGTTCACCAACCATAGCGTCAATAACAACAACAACAATAATAAAAAAAAAACATTAGATAAATGTGTATACACAAACAACAAAACATGCAAAAAAAATCATTAATAATAGTAATAAACCCAAACTTCAAACTTTCAGTGTACATTGTCAAGCCGAAGGAAACAAGGACTCAGCATTGCAAAGAGCAAGTCTCACCTTTTCGTGTAAGTACAAGAGCTGCTTGTCTTCGCTAGATGGCTCAGGTTTCTCGCCCAGTTCAAGCGCCAATGCATTTTCGCGCCGCGCGTTTTCAACAAGAACGGCAATCTCAGCTGTAGTTGGTGGCGGAGGCATATCGCGCGACCACGCTGGACGCGGCGCACCAACAAGTTGCTCCACACCTTCTTTAGGACACAATGCTTCCATATGGTGCGTATCGTGAAGCTGCGACAGACGCAAATTAATCGCATGCATGCGTGCGTATTGTAACCGCTGCTTGCGTGCCTCATGCATGTAAGAATTTCCAAGTTCATTTGCTGTCCGTCGGTGTCCTTGTTGTTCCTTCTCTGGCAGTCCTGATGTCCCCGCATCTACCACTGTCAAATCCAACTCATCGTCGTCATCATCCTTGTTGTCTTTGTTGCGGTCTCCGTTCTCGCCGCGAACCCTTTGCATCCACCGCAGTCGCTCGTTCAACGCCGCAAGACGTTCAACTGACGAGGTGTACGGTGACGGCTCCGCAATAAAATCAATATGCATCATCGCCTGGATCCGGTCGTTTTGCTCTGCTGTGAGCTTTACGCCCCTAACCTTCGGCGATGGTCGTTTTTCCCCCACAGCAAGCCGTTTTCTAGGCCCCATCGTCGGTTTCTTTTTTGCGTGAGGATGCTGCCCCTTCTCCTGCCCCCGCGGCAATGTTTTTGGTGGGGACGATGGCAGTGGTGGTGGTAGTGGTGGTGGTTGTGACTCCAAGCGCACGCGACGGCCCAAGCGCACCACGCCCAGCGTTGTGTTACTCCCCTCAGTCCCTTCAGCCAAGGAGGGCGCGGGCGCCTCCATCAACTTGCCTTGTTCGTTTACAGCCCCTCCCTTTTCTTTGGCAACCTCGTCAGTCACGATCGCATTACGGGTGTCGCTGGCCGCAGTAAATGAGACAACCCCTGACTCCACTTCCCAATCCTCTCCACAAACATCTATCCCACCACCATCAGACCACCCAGCAGGGTCGCATGTGTCTTCCTCGCCGCCAGCTCCGACAGGCACAAGAAGCCTGGAGTCCTCGCCTACATATATGTGATACTCCTCTCCGTCGTTGTCAAAAGCAGTGATAAATGTGTCAATTCTGGTTGCAAGATCCTCTATCTCCCGTTCAATGTCAACTGGCTTCTCCATTTCTGTCGCAACCACTGGCCCTGCCGCAGCGCCTTCGCCATTTTGCTGAAAGTACTTGACAAACATTGCAGAGTTGGCTTCTAGAAAGCGCAGCAACTCTTTATCACGAATGCGTTCCATGTCCTCTTTAGTGAGCAAAATATGACGCCCAGCGTTGACAATCGGCACATTTTTCTGCAGCAACCGCTCGGTGCGAGCAATAGAAGATATTGACATTGACGGCGCTAAAGAAGCCGTGGCCTCAGAGTTCATAGCAAGGTGATTGTCACTGTCGTATTTGTCACTGCTATCATCATTGGCAAAATCATCATTCCCAACTACATCAGAAAAACTACAATCTAACTGGGTCTCTAATGCGCGTGCGGAAAAAACTTGGTCAAACACGCGAGAAGCAAAAGAGCTCAGTCTTGAGTCAACGCCACCGCGTAAATCTGCCAAAGGGATTGAATCCTCGCTATTCCCACTTGAGACTAAAGATGACAAAAAAGACTCTTGTTGCATACACTGCGTCGGTAAAGCTTGCCTATAAAAATATATAGTTATTTTATTTTATATTTTTAGTGTACAAGCAAAAAAAAAAAAAAAAAAAACATGGGTAACCAAAAAAATACATGAGATTGTTTATCTAGCTTAATTGTATTACATACAGTATTTAAAAATAAGAAATACCGGCATAACAATAATACCAATAACTTCTTAAATAGCTAAACTTCAATAGTGTCCAACCAAAGTAAATCCATATTGCCGCGGGCTCAAGACTTCTCCTTTCCTTTCCTTTTCTGAGGTGTGAATCACTCATGTAGTACTGTGTTTGTATATGGGCGAAGAACCGGTATACCACCCAGGTAAGCCGGTATTGTCCGTTGCCCTCTCCTGCAACTGTCGCGTACTGTCACCCTCGACCTTTTTCACCTCCACGTGGTACTGCGTCCCATTGCCAAACGTATTGCTCTCCTCCAACACATTTGCCAGTGAATCCGCTGAAAGCGTCTCCTCCGCGATTGATGGAACTGGTGATGCAGCGTCTGTAGGCAGTTGTGCTGGCAATTTTGTTTCAAGTCCCGCCTTTGCCGCCAAATTTGACGTGCGTGTCACAGTTGCCGTGAACCCACTCCCCGACTCTGTGGCAAGCCGCTGCTCCTTCGCAAAAAGAGCCACCTGATGCGGCGTCATTTGCTCTAGCTGCAGCCGCGCAAGAACGCCTAGAACAACGGTCGCCTCACGCATTGTGATAAACCGTCCAGATAGCTTTGCCTCTTCCGCCTGCACCGACGCCACACGCTTCTTTACCGCCAAGTCATCATAAAAGCCTTGGAGAACCTTCTTGATGGCCTGACTGTGGCAAACACCCTTTCGCTTCAGCTCGTAGTACTCCTTCTCCATTCTGTCAAGCGGCTTGCGCACCCAAAAAATGTTGTAATACCGCATGCCCTCGGACGCTACCAACCGACTCTTCCGCGCTAATTCATCCCGCAGCGCCACGCGCTCCTGGCTGAGCGTCTCCCCATCGTCCTGCGTCGGCTCGCTCGCGTTGTGCGGGTTGAGCGTCTTCTCCTGCTGAAAGTTGTGGTTGATTGGTGGAAACATGCGGAAGTGGTTGTACCACTCGGGTGGAATGTAAAAACCGGTGCCCACCAGCCGGCCCATTCGTTTCATGTGCTCCCAGGGCTCGTACGACTCGTTCCACACATCAAAGCGCGGCGCAACACCCATATTTTTCGGCATTTTGTACCGCCGTAGCGTCGTCGCCCGCATTGCCGCCTCCCGCTACTGTTTGCTCTTTTCCTCAAGACCCAACCCTTATAAACAGCACCTTTACAAATTCTGGGTGATAATGTGTGTGTATGCGTTATTTTTCCTCACCCATCATTGTAAAAAAAAAAAAAAAAAAAAAAAAAAAAAAAAAAAAAAAAAAAAAAAAAAAAAAAAAAAAAAAAAAAAAAAAGTAGCAAGACAAAAATAATAAATACAATAACAATCATATATTGCATGCGTAGTGTTATTGTCTCAAGATGCATGCGTAAAAAATATATATTAATAATAAGCACAATAACACAAACATCGAGCAAAGAAAAGTAATACTATTTGAATGCATATATATATATATAAAGATAGGGTAGATAAATATGTACGCATCCAACCATAGTATTTATGCAAACATACGTCAAACATATGTGCGTTGACACACCCAAGCCTAAATAACAAGAAAAATAAACACCAAAAACAAAAAAAAAAACTCTAAAGACTGCAAAAAACAAAAAAAAAAAAAAAAAACAATTTATTATTATTCCATCGTCCTTTTTTGTTTTTGCCATCTTCAGCAACATTTTTTCAGTAACAAGTGCTCTAAAAATGTGATGTTTCTCCTTCAGCCTGTCAATAATTTTTTATTGGCAATTGATGTTGCGCAAGGCCACCACTTCCACATTTTTTTTTTTTCTTTTTTATTTTTAGTTTTTTTTTTTTTTTTTTTTTTTTTTTTTTTTGCATGTCTTCATCACCTTTTTTTTTTTCTCTCCTTTTTATTCCTTGATTCACCACCTCCCCCCTTCCCCCACATCCACGCAGATGCTCAATTCTTATCAGTAAGCACTGTCACCAAAACACACACACACGTAACAGATATACAAACAAAATAAGATATCAATATGCGATCAAAAACACCGCATCACTATTATAACACGGCAAAAATTCATCTTTAATGGTTCGAAAAACAAATCTAAAAAACCCTTTATCATCTTTTGACCCTTTTATCTTATTTTTTTCTTCTTCTTAACTTCACACACCCGTCAAACAGGAAGAGTCACGAATAACGTCAGTGCATATATGTGTACCTGGTCGTCTCTGTATGTTTTGCTGCTCCTACGTGCGTATCCCCTATCTTTCTACTATTGCCTCTGTATGTGTTTATTTGTAACAGCCATTCCAGCCCCGTTCTACAAAATAAATTTTTTGATGTCCACTTTTTTCATCATGTCTTCAACTGACTTCTTCACATATTTGGCATCAATAAGAAAGGTCTCACCCTTTCTATCAGGACCATCAAAACTAACCTCCTCCATAACCTTTTCGGTGATTGTTATAAGACGACGTGCACCAATGTTTTGGATGGTAGAGTTGATGTGTGCAGCGATCGTCGCAATTTCCCACAAAGCATCGTCTGTAAAAACAAGCTTGACCCCTTCAGTGTCCATCATCGCAATGTGCTGCTTGATAAGGTTGAACTTGGGCTCTGTAATGATGCGGTAAAAATCCTCCTTTGTAAGCGGCTTCAGCTCTACACGAATAGGAAGACGACCTTGCAGTTCCGCCAACATATCTGAAGGTTTCACATTATGAAAAGCGCCGCTGCAAATAAAAAGAATCTTGTCAGTTTTCACTTGTACATTGAACTTTGTCGACACTGTCGTGCCCTCAACAAGAGGAAGAAGGTCCTGCTGCACGCCCTCCGTCGACACCTGATGGCCTTTGTATCCACCAGAGGGCGCAACAATCTTGTCAATCTCATCAATAACAACGATACCGTCCTCCTCGCACGCACGCAAAGCCTCCGCAGAAACGTCTTCAGTGTCAACAATCTTGTCAAGCTCCTCCTGTTTAACTGCAGAAAGGGCGTCTTTAATCTTGAGCAGCTTCTTCACAGTCCTTGTTTGCGACGCGCCTGACGCACCAGGAATGTCAATGGCAATAAAAACACCTTCACCTGCCGCTGTCTTTGGCTTTGGTACCTTCTCCTGCAACTCCACCAATATCTCGATATCATCAAGCGCACCGCTACGAAGATGCTCATGAAAGCCATCTGACACGCCAGCCAGCGCCCTCAAAATTCGCTCCTCCGCCTTTTGCTGTGCAATCAACTCGTGTTGCCGCATTAAATTATGCTTCGTCTGCGTTAAAGATGCCTTGTACAGGTCCTCAATAATGCTCTCTACATCGCGGCCGTGGAACCCAACCTCGGTGAACTTTGTCGCCTCTACCTTGACGAACGGTGCATCCACCAGCTTCGCCAGACGCCGCGCAATCTCCGTCTTCCCCACGCCAGTAGGCCCTATCATAAGAATGTTTTTTGGCGCAATCTCTTCGCGTATCTCTTTGTCCACCTGATGGCGCCGCCAGCGATTACGCAGCGCAACCGCTACTGCCTTCTTGGCATCACTCTGCCCAATAATAAAGTTGTCAAGCTCCTGCATCAGCTCCCGCGGCCTCATGTTGCGGATGAGTGTTCGCCTCACAACCGGCTCTGGCGGCTGCGGCTCCGCCGGTTGTGTCACTGACGCACCAGCAGCGGCGCCACAAAAACGAACAGCGCCAGCAACCCTCATGGCGCCAGCGGCAATCAGCGGAATCGCGGTCCCACAACGCATATTTCTATTTTGGGGGTTGCGGTTGTAGTTACTCTTGCTTACTGTTGTTGTTGGTAAAAGCTAAAAAAAAGAAAGAAAAAGAAAAAAGATTTTACAAAATATATTTTTACACAAACAAAAGCACACAAATGTTTTGTTACGTCTTTCCCTTTTGCGTGTGTGGTTTTTTGTTGTTAGCTTTTTTATTTCGTTTATCGCTGTCAACCTACTTTCTTTCACCTTATTATTTTTTTGTTTTTTGTTTTCCTTTAGCTGTACGATAATATATATCTAGATACATATATGTATATATAATGTATATACTCAGAACCGAAAGACATGCAAAGTACAAATACCACATAAAATTCACATTTCTACTACAAAAAAAAAAAAAAAAAAAAAAGTTCATACAACAAAGCATCAATAAGCAAGTTAGGCCTCTCAGTCATATTATAAAAATATATAGATATTAATGACCCCAAACCCCATCATCTCACACAGCGTTGCTAAAAAGCATGTGCTGCTTCTTTCTCTTCAACGGGGCCATAGATCGTAGCTTATGCACAAGTCGCAAAAGGCTTGTTGCAAATATCCACTTTTGTCGCTCCATGATGCAGGCAGTGTACGTGTTGCGAGCTCCTACGTGCAGTTCCTCCTGCAGCACATTGAAATACACAGCGGAGTACAACCCAAGACCCTGGGGGTTATGTAAATGAGCAAGTAGCGGGTAACGCCCAATTAGCTCCAACTGCCGCGAAAGCAAACCATTCAGATCACTAGGAAGAGTAAGCCGATTTGTGAAGGCATACGAAATGAACTTTGCCTGTGCCTCAAAAAGCAAAAAGGGTGGCAACAGCTCCTTCTGCAGGCCCACAAAAGCAATAGAGGGATTGTGCATATAAAGTGTGCCAAGGTAAAGACCACAATGGTGGCGGTGGCAGTGTGCCGGTCTAACGGCTGAAGCAGTGTCTAAACCACACGATTGCTGCCCCTGCTCAGGTTCTTGCCGACTCAACAGCAGCTGACGAGTCTCCAGCACATTACGCATTTCACTATTCAAAAAAGGATAACGCTGATTGTAACCCGTGGCAAATATTACGGCGTCAATACTGTCAATAAATACTTCATCTCCGTTGCAGCGACTTTTTTTCTTCTCACGTGCCATAAGACGTTGTTTTGCCTCCTCTAAAATATCTTCAGACTGTCTAGGTTGCTCCGCAAACAAAATCCCGCGTCCCTCGCAGGCAATTGGATGCCCAACACTTGCAACCCCGCCCAACACGGCGCCACTCTTTAACTTTATACAGCTTGAGACAATGTAATTGCCTTTAGCAACGTCACCACGCCAGCCAGGTGTGCGCAGCAGCAGTCTCAAAGCCGCGCTCGCCGCATCACGCACAGCAACACCACCACCATCACTATTACTACTACCACTACTACTACTAAACATATTAAACTCCCACTTCTTTTTCCATTCATTTTGTTCTTGCTGCTGCTGCTGCTGCTCCTTCTGTTTCGAGTACAACGAACAACAAGTGCTGTGGTACACATCAGCACCACAACGCCAAAGTTCCCAATAATAATCCCACGCAGTAACACCATCACCAACAACTACAACTCGTTTGTCTTTGAACTGGCGAAAGGCCTTCACGTGCGAGGCGTGGTGCATCTCGCCACCTTCCTTCACGTACGGCTCCAAAAGTTCTCTAATGTTCTCCGGATACCGCGGTTCCTGCGTATTGCCGGTGCACACGCACACCCTGTCAAATGACCACTCAAACACGTCACCATTCACGACATTAACCGTGATAAGACGCCACAGTGCGCTACGTTCGTCGTAACGGACAGACTGCACCTTTGTATTGAAACGCACAAGTCCCCTAACACCCATTCTCTCAGCGTACTGCTCCAAGTAGCGCCGCACTGAAGAGCAATGTGGAAACTGCGGAACGGTGTAATCAAACCGTCCATCACTAAAACTCATCAAATCTTTTGGAATAACACACCGCATCGTTGGATACACTGGTGACACAAGACCACGCAGAGAAAAAGAACTGCGCGTGTCGCTCCCCCATATGCCGCCAGGGTCGGCCGCCAATTCAAAGCATGTGACCAGCAAGCCGCTGCGGCGCAGAGTCGTGGAGGCCGCAATACCCGCAGCTCCACAACCAATCACAGCACACGACAACATCTGTGTGTCCCTTGTTTTCCTTTTGCTTCAATTTGCTTTTATTCAATTTATTTGTTCTGTTTTGTTTTTCGTTGAGGAAGTCGCACAAGTGTATTTTCGCTTCACCACACGCCCTTTGCTTGGTTTGTCGTCTTAATTTGCTTGTTATCATAAAATGCATAACGTGTACAAAATAATAAGAATAGTGATAATGATAACAAACAAGTAAGTATATATGTATTATTAACATACACCTATACAAATTATACATCCACATAAATGTGTAAACCTCCATTAAAGCTCTAAAACAACAATAAATAAATAAAAACTTTACAAACAAACCATCAACTGCAGCCCCATTACCAATATATATATATCTATATATATATATATATTGTTTGTTTGTTTTTTTTTTTTTTTTTTACATCAATAGATGAAAAAATAATGAATCGCAGCAATTAAAAAACATTCAAGTCGCTAACATTCAAAGTGAATTTTTCGCAGCAAAGTAAGACCCGACTGAAGGTACTTTTTTGTCTACAACGCCTGTGGCCTCGCGGTAAAGTTCTGGTGTCACGCCAATTAAACGACGCAGTGTTGGTCGCAGCTCTCCCTCCATAGAGGGCTGTGGCTGAATGTAACTCGCAGCAGCAGCAGAGCCGGCCAGCTTCGTGACTTCAATGCCCATCACAAACGGAAGAAAGAGCAGCCCATCTTGACTTGCCAATCGCGGTGACGCTTCTACCTGTTGACCAGCGGTGCGGCTGCTGTCAACGCCAAAAGAAGAAACAGGAGCTCGCGACGTGAGACATGGCGTAACACGAGGAAGCCCGGAGATGTTTACATAGTTGTGATCCGGCGCAGCATAGAGTATCCACACCTCAACCTCGCTGCCACCGATCAGCATCACATCATCTGCGTATGCTACAAGCTGAAGCAAAAATGGCAGAAACGCAAGGAACTCTCTTGAATCATCGCTAGGACGCCTAGACACTACTGCCACCCCCGCCACATTCGCACACGATGGCATCACAACAAAACGCACTACACCTTCAAGCACCTGGAACACCAAAGGCTCAATAAGTTTGCACACAGAAGGACTGAAACGCTGACGCGGAAGATGTGGCACCTGATGTAAGACAAACGTCACCAGCACCTGATATGCAACAACAGGTACAAAAGAGTCAGTGGAAATGACGGCGCTAAATGGGTCACTACGTATCTCCCTTGCACCAATGATCACGCTGTAGTAACCTGCCTCTGGCACCATCACTGTAAATGTCTCACGTCCTCTACTCTCTTCACGCTGATGCCACACCCACTGCGGCCCCAGAGGAGTCGCCGTACTGCAGTCTTCCGGCAACTTTTTAAGTGGCCCTTTAAAAATGAAGCAGCACAACTCTATATTCTCCGGCTTCTCATTTAAAAAAGTAACATAAAATGGTGTAGTTCGCGCAGTAAAGTTGCACCTACGCCTGTGAGACACCAGTGACAACGGGAAACGAAAAAAATTGTGCGTCAAACACGGGGCGCTTTCCCATGCCGTCTTGCGAGGTGGTAACACCAGCAACGTGCAGCGCCCTTCGTTTGGAAAATGTGTACTAAAGAACTGCTGTGGGTGAGTAAAAAAGTAAAAATCCTCTACACGCCTTCCGACATGGTTGGCTGGCGCCAGAGTTGGAGCCTCAAGTATGCCACGTTTGGGCTTTATTTCGTCGTGCACAGAAGCAGGACGCTTTGGTTTGGAAGGTGAAGCCCCTACTGGAGTTGCCAGCTTCGCCCGCCCGGTGTCTATCACAGCCGTCGTCGCGGTGTCATTTGGGTGCATGATAGGATGCAGCGGGCCACGATAAGATGAAAGGGCGACGTCCACCAGATACTGTTGAACAATTTGGTTCTCCTGCTGAATGCACACAATATTCCACGTCCACTGAATAGACTCTTCGGGCGCGCGTCCTCTAATGTAGCCTTCCACAACCATGCTCTGCAAATTAGCGTACTGCAGGCATTTTTGAAAAAGACATGCCATTGTGTGCGGGTCCGCAATGCGCCGCTGCAGCGCCATCTCAAGTGGGTTGACAACCACCACTGATGCTGTAACTGGTTGAGTGACAACACCAGCCTTTCGCCGCATGCTACGCGCCGCCGCGCCGCCGCCCCTCTGCCTGCTATCATTTTTTGTGGCCTCAGCATTTGTAGCTGCCTCCACCCTCACGGCAGAATTCTGCGCCGGCAACTCAATAGATACATTTTCGCACAACCAAGAGTACAAGACGCGAGCCTTCTTTACCGCACATTGTGTGGCAGACTGCCGCCATGTGACCTTCTGAAACGGCTCAAGAAGCCGCGCCGCCACCTCCTCCGGTTTTGTGACCCCCTCCAGTGGACCCACAGCCTGCGCCCGCGCGTCCGCCTCGTTTCGCTCCGCGTCGCTGATGCCCCAGCCGGCGCATGCGATGATTTCTTCCTCAGCAGCGGCTGCCTCCTGCTGCTGCGTTGGGACATGACCGTGGGCCTGCATTGTGGCCGCCCCGGGCAGATGAGACACACCCTGTTGCATACTTTCCTTCTCTACCGAAAACCCAAAGTGGTGAAGGTAGTCGCTATAGTGTCGTAGTTGCAGGTCAAAAACAGAAGGATGAACAGTCTTGGTAAACGTCTCATAAAGAAATTTACCAAAGTTTTCTACTCGTGTCTCTTCATTTTCCACAAAAACAGGTAACGCCTTTGATTTTCTACTCATAACTAGAAACTGAGAAAAAAAAAATAAATAAATAAACTTAAGGCAAAAAAAAAAAAAAGAATGTGTAAAAGAGAAAACTGATAAAAAGATAAAAACTCTTTTGACCACATTTAAAATGTTAAAAATGCAACTTTTCAAGCGCTTTTTTTTTTTTAATATAGAAAAATCAAAATTACCAAAAAATAAAGTGTTTTTCCCTCACCAACCCACCCACCAAAATAATTCCAATTTTTGTATAACTGCATACATGCACCAAAAAATATATAGATATGATCTTTTCTATGCATAAAGGTTTCCAAATCAATATTATCTATCGGTATATATATATATATATATATACATCTATATATTCCCTCCAAAAACAAGGAATAATGTATAATAGAAAATGGCGATGCATTAAGCGCCATTAATTCTACTATGCTTCCCTGCTCCTTTTTCACCCTTACATTTAATTTGTTATTAAACACACACACACACAAAAAGCCTTTTTTTTTCTGTGAGGAATCATATTGCCTGTTATCCTCAGCCTTAAATATCAGTACGTCAAAAATGGAAGCGTCACGATAAAACAGGTATAAACAAACGAAAGAAACCAATAAAAAAACATACTGAAGAAGAACCAGTATATATACATATATATATATAATATATATATATATTGTATCTATAATAATAGTAATAATCTGCCTCAAAAATTTAATTCACAACTGCAACATTTGATTCAGCATCAGACACCACAGCCGCCGGCATCGCAGAAGACGGGACAGAGCGCATTGATGTTTGCTGCACCGCAAAACACAAGTAAGCGTACATTACAAGCTCAAAAGCATATAGCTGCGTCGCCTTGCTCACAATACTCCGCAGCAATGTTGGTGAAAGGCCCTTGTAAAAACCGAAGAAGCCGTCAGCCAAATAAATATGCCGAACCGTTGAAAACAATTGCGTGTGCTCCGGTTTGCCTGTAACCCGATTCACTGTGCGTAAATGTGTTATTACAACGTTGTAAGGATATGCAATGACCACGGCTGCCAATTTCGAAACCATCGCCAGCGACAAAATTGCGGCAGACGCAAACAAAAAACTACTGGATTCGCCAAACGTGCCTTCGTTTGACATACGCTTAAGAAGCTCATACACGCTCCAAAAAAAACCCTCTTCCACAAAACGCCCGCCAATGTTTGTCAGCGTGCCGCGGTAAAAGCCTGTTACGCCTTCTCGACGCAAAACGTCACCAAAGACTTGCCGTATTGTCAGTTTGTCATCCACTTGCACCCGCGTGCGCACCAAAAACAGTGGAGCAAGAGTCATATTTGTCACGCACACGGCGCCACATGCGGAAAACGCAGGACTTGCTCGCTCATCTATGCCTAGATACCTTAGCTTCTTCTGTAACAAACGATATGTTGGCAAGTATATGCCATTAGAAGGAAGTGATGCCATCATGTTGGCTGCAAGACCACGCGAAAATGCGTGCGTAATGCCCTCAGAAAAAAGATCCCTCACCGTCTGCAGCAAACTCTTGTGCGACCTCCCAGTGGCGTTTCGACTTGCTGAAAGACGAACACGAATGGTGTCCAGCGGGTTCGTGACACACGTGGAGCATATGCCGGCAAAGCAACCGGCAAATACTGAAACCGCATTCTCCCAACTATCGTGCTTTACCGAGATCCAAGAATTACAAGAAATGCTTGCCATAAAATCACAACAACAACAACAAGCACTATATAAACTTATAGGTTCAATTATCATAAGCAAATATTATTATGTGGAGATATACATGTAAAACAAAAAAAAAAAAAAATTATGGACAAAAAACAGACAAACACATATATACATGTTTTTTTTTTTTTTTTTTCCTTTTTTTTTTTTTNGGCAAATACTGAAACCGCATTCTCCCAACTATCGTGCTTTACCGAGATCCAAGAATTACAAGAAATGCTTGCCATAAAATCACAACAACAACAACAAGCACTATATAAACTTATAGGTTCAATTATCATAAGCAAATATTATTATGTGGAGATATACATGTAAAAAAAAAAAAAAAAAAAATTATGGACAAAAAACAGACAAACACATATATACATGTTTTTTTTTTTTTTTTTTGCCTTTTTTTTTTTTTTTTTTTTTGCCTTTTGTTTTTTTTTGGTAAGAAAAAATGTAATTATTAAAGCAGTGTGCAAAACAAACAGAAGAAGCAAAGAAAAAAAACCTTTTAATATAGAGATAAATGTATATTTAACGCTTTAATAAACAGCTAACAAAACTCTACCCCCCCCCCCCTTCTATTTTTTTTCTTGTTATTTCGCCAAGCCTTTCAAGCTAATAACTTTATATGCGTTTGTTTTCCCTCTTTTTCTTCTTTTTATTTTTCTTTTTATTTTTTTTTTTTTATTTTTTTATTTTTTTTTTTATTTTTGAAGGTGGTGTAAGGGGATAAGTAAACTATTATTTGGTTCCTGTTAGACGTCTACAGTTCTCAATACAACAGAGGTTTTTCATAAACTTTTAATGACGAGACTTCTTCTTGCTTCTTGTTCCGTCGCGATGCTTGTATGCAGGTTTGCCCTTTTTTGTGCGGTTCTCTGCACGCTGCGTCTTGCGCGCTTCGCGTATCTTTTTCTTTTTTAATTTTTTGACAATGCCTGCCTGTATCTTCTGCTCTGACTTGCGCCGTAGATCGCGCTGTGCATTCTTCACCCTCTCTTTGGCACGCGCCTTTACCTCCTTCTGCTGCCGCCGCGACTGCTTCTGCTTGCGCAGAAACTCCTTTTCCTCATTGTCCCAGTTAGCGAGCTCGTTCTGAAAATGGCTAATCGTCACCTCCGCCTCCTTCTCGTAAAGCCGCCGCGCCTCCTCATCGCGCCGCTTTCGCTCTGCAGGGCTGAGACACCACGTTTTTTTTGGCCGTGTGCTCATGCTGCAAGCGAGCAGCTCCTCCGCGGCATGGCCATACCGCCGCTCCGCCTGCAGAATTTTTTCCTCCAGCGCCTCTGCCGCAAGTTGCTCCCGCACTCGTGGAAAAACTGCATCCACCTTCGCCGTAGCCTCCAGCAGCAAAACATCTGGCACATCGCGGCGCTTCACTGAAGACACCTGGTGGCTATTGACAACCCCGCTAACCGCAAGAATTTTCCGCATAACCTCAGCATCCCTCGCCTCGTCTACAATCGAAACAGCCGTCCCACTGCAGCCAATGCGGGCGGTGCGACCGACCCGATGGATGTATGCCGTGAGTGTCGGTGGAAGATCAAAGTTGATAACCGTCGACACATCCTTAATGTCAAGCCCGCGCGACGCTACATCCGTGGAAAATAGGTACTGCACTTCACCAGACGCAAACTTTTGCAGCGAGGCGACGCGCTCTTCCTGCTGCTGGTTACCCTGCAGCTCCGCGCTTTTCAGCCCCAACGCAGCAAAGAGTAGGTGCAGGCGATGCGCTGTCGTCCTGTAACGGGTAAAAATAATAGTTCTTCCCCAAGAGTATCCAAGACAAAGAGCCACCAGATAACGTGACTTTGTCTTTGCAATATGCTCGGCAACATCATCCGCTGCGTGCGACCCCACCACTTCAGAATTTCTGGCATCACAAAGGCGGTTTGCTTTAGCGCCGCCCTTTTTCACCACTATCTCTTGTGTCCCGTGATTAGTGTCTCCCTCGGTGTCACCTTTCGGCACCGTGGCAGCCAATCCCGTGGCTGCAGAAAGACGAATGCGCACAAATTGCTGCCTCAACTTGGACTGGAGTGCAATATGCCCAATGTCGACGTTTTTAGGCTCAAACAAATGTTCCTTTGCAAACTCATCCACCTCGGTTGTCATTGTGGCGGAAAACATCAGCACTTGCCTGGTTTCCTCAGGTACACGCTTAAGAATATCTACCACCTGCTCTTTAAGAGTTACGGTGAGCATTTTGTCACACTCATCAAGCACAACCAATTCAACACCAGAAACATCCAAAAAGCCGTGGGAGCCCTTGTAGTTGTAAAGCAAATCCACCAGTCGTCCAGGAGTTGCAATGAGAATGTCAGGAATTGATTCAATTGCAGCCTCCTGTGCACTCTGAGCCACACCCCCGATTGCCAACGCCATAGTCACTGAAGTTGTAAACTCAAGCAGTTGTTGCAACATATGTTGACACTGCATGCCCAGCTCCCGCGTCGGTACTAAAATAATAGAGCGGATAAAACGGCGGTGTCCCCCTAAGTGCGTTTGTCTCATCGGAGTTCTGGTGAGAAGGATATGTAGCAATGGCAGGAGAAAAGCTGCGGTTTTTCCGGACCCTGTAACCGCTCGCGCGCACACGTCACTACCACCCAAAATCGCCGGGATAGCCTGAGTCTGCACGGGTGTTGGAGACAAAAAACCAATGTGCGTGACAGCCCGCACAAGCGCCTTGCAAAGACCCAGCTCAATCCACATAATTTTATCCTGCGTTTGCCTCCCCGACCAGCTATCGTTTTTGTTGTCGCTGCTGTTGTTCCTAGCAGGAATCACCTCGCCGGGAGTGTCATTCAACCACTTTTCTCTGTCCTGTGCCACAACGCCTCCAGGGTCCTTTACACCCGTCAAGCCAAAAAAAAAACTGGATGTTCCCTCTGCCATAACGTCCTCACCGGTTGACATGCCATTGTTGCTGTTACCAGGCCCTTTCACATGTGGCGTCCCATGGCCCTTGTTGCGACTGTCGTGCGTGGCCCTTCCTACACCACTTGCAGACCATATTCCTGAAGAACACGGTACATGACGCATTACGCACAAACCACAACGGTAGCGCTCTTCCACCACCACACACACACACACACACACGCTTTTTTTCCTTTTTGATTGCAGAGAACCTGTTCTTTCCGTCCTTCCTTTTAAAAAAAAATCCTCCTCGCTGTTGATAAACAGAAAAAGACATGTAAGCCATAATAATAATAACAATAATAATAATAAAGATTAAGATTAAGATTAATAATTGTGATAATAAGAACAACAATAGTAATAATAATGGCGGTTGTGCGTTTCCAAAAACAATGCTAACACTTCATGCCCGCAAACTCTCCCCCTCAAGAATAATAATAATAATAATAACCAAATAAAAGTGTATGGACTAAAATCCAGCACCTACTACAGTATGCAATATATATACATGGCCAGCTAAGCAATTATTTAATTTTTACCTTATACTACTGTGTGTTTAAACCCATAAACAGAATGTTTGCACGCGTGTGTACGTACAGCTTCTAAAACTAACCAAACGCGCAATAAGAAACAATGTTATACATATACATATAGCACCAAAAATAGTAATAGCAGACATATTGCAAATATATTTGTACTAAAAATAGCAATAATAACAATAGTGAAGCAAGCGTCAGAAAAAGAATAATGATAATGATAATAAAGGTAATACATAATTTAAAAATACGTCAAAAAAAAAAAAAAAAGAGTATATACAACACGCAAAATATTTTAAAAAACTCTTAGTGCAAGAAAAGCAAAAAAAAAAAATAGCCTTACAAGCATTTTTTACACTCACCACTCCCAGACCACCTCACAAATGATTTTCTCTTGCTTTTTTTTTTAATATATATATATTACCTAGCTATTGTTTTTTTTTCTTTTTGCTTGTCATTTTTTTTTTTTTGCAGTTTTTACTCGCTTATTTTCATACATTTTTTTTTTTTTTTTACTCTTTTTCTTACTTTTTTTAGTTTTTCTCTCTTTTTCTCTTCCTTTTTTTTTTTTTTTTTTTTTTTTTTTTTTTTTTTTTTTTTTTTTTTTTTTTTTTTTTTTTTTTTTTTTTTGTTTGTTTGTTTGTTGTTTAAAAAAAAAAAAAAAGATTATGTTCTATTTTCCAACATGTCACTACTCTATTTAACTTTTTTCTTCACACGTACCTCTCCGCTACTCATAACAAGACCACCACACCAGTAGCAAAAAAAAAAAAAAAGAGATGACTCATCAACGCACAATACATATAAAACCCCCTGATGGCGCCTGTTGATATTGTTACCAAACTCAAAGCAGGTCCTCAGCATACAGATGATCATCCACACATGCACACACACACACACAACAAAAAAAAATGGTTAGCGCAAACAAACGCACAGACACATACCAAGCTTTGTGGAATCACCATATTAGCCACAAAATAGCAAGTCTTAGCCGGATTATTGAAAACAAAGATATATATTTATTAATTATAATGATTACAACAATATAACAAGTACAAATTAAACCAAAGTGCAAAAAAAAAAAAAAATGACGGGACATACTTCCCTATCATCACTCAGTATTTTTATTAATATGCAACAACATACGCTTCTATATATATATATATATAACGCTTCATCTAATACAACATCATCAGTACTGTTGACTTGAGAGGCCGTAAGGGTTGTGTCGATACATTAGAGGAGCCTCTGTAAAGCAGCGGGTAGAAAATCTGCTGAGGCAACGTGCACGACGCACATCCCCCGCCAAAGCAGGCGATGAAACAACATCGTCGCTCTCATCCTGAGCAGAAACTAATGATGCCAAATCATTTGCCCCATCGGTTTTAGTAACATGCTCTTTTGACCAGCATGGCAATGAGACTACAACGGGCTGTCTGCGAAAAGAGCTCATATTGGGAAAAAATGAAGCAAGTGAACTGTCTGTCGTGATAGCAGCATTACACGGCGTGCGTTTAAGAAGCGCAACACTGTCCAGCCGCTGCAGACCAGTTGTCTTGAGCAATTGTACGTTATTTTCTTCTCTCCGCAGCTCATGCTCACCGTGTGCAAAGGCGCAGCGGTCGCCAAATGGGCAAACCTCCTGGCGAAGATAAAAGTCACAGAGAACCGTCCGGTACTTAGATGGCTTTACTTCTGCATGTCTGTTAATCTTAGGCATTCCCCCTACAATTGTGTATTTAGTATTTTACTTTATTCACTCTATTTGTAACAATATACGCGCACTTTTCAGCAGTTTCCACCCGTTTCTTCCTTAAAAAGTAAACCCTTTATTATTATTATTATTATTGAGGTTGCTCAACTTAATATTATTATTAGTATCGATTTCAACCTTTGTCTTGCTTTCTTGTTGATGCTTCCTTTTTCCCACGACCCCTTCCTACACAACCAGACTATCGTACCTGATTCTGTAAGTAGTGTGTATACAAAAAAAAAAAAAAAAAAATCTTTAAAAATGTAAAATAAACAATAAATAAAAACATTTTAGATTATTTTTTATCATAATCAACGTTGCTGGCACTAGTATTAAAATTCTTTACGTTCCTAGCAAAAAAAAAAAACTGCCAAAGTCCAAAAAGCATTACCTCCATACCCACAGACAAAGTTAATACAAATGAAAAAAAAGGACTTATCAGCTGTTTGCGACGCAGTTGCTCCAACCCACGTGTAGTGCGATCAATCTAGATGTTGACCAAATTGCAGTGCATAAAAACATACTTATTCAAGACACAAAAATTCTGCGGTCCCGTAACAAAAAGTAAAACATTGGAACAAAACAAATTCCACGAGTACGTGTTTCACAAAAGCATCAAATGCAAAATGTAAATCGTTCTGTGTTTCTAAAAACTTCATGATATTGCTAAAAAACAAAACAACTCCTTTGTATTGGTGCTGCTGTGAGTTATATTAGGTGAACTGCAAGCCGTATATATGCACCAAGAACACTCACCTTAAACACTCTCTTTTAATTTATCACCTTATCCTCAATTATGGGTTGTTGTTTCTCAAAATGTCCCAGCAAAAACCAAAATTTGCCATTACAATCCAGCATTTTAAAAACGGAAAAGCCAAACGCTTGAATCATTAAAAATTTTACTAACATGACATCAATGATAAAGCCAGACCAACCCCACCACAAGCTGCCAAAATATCACCAAAACAATGCTACAAAAGCGTCAACCAGACTTTTTTGTCAACATACGTGTTGTACAATTTGTTAAGATTGGTGTCGTTAGCCTCACAACGCAATTCCCTCATACAATAACCAAAACTACAGAGCTACGCAATAAGAGATTTTCTACGTGTAATGTAAAAGGTGTAAATAAATGCCTTGTATTTAGGCAACTTCCCCACTTAATGTTTTGACTATGTCTTTTTTTTTTTTTTTTCGTGTGTGTTTATGTATTGTATTAGATGATAAAAACAAACATCCGCAAAATTAAATATATATAATATATATATTATACGCGTTATTATTATACCGATGCTCTCACTTTTACACAAGTAAAAAGATAAAAATTATGCTCTTTCAATTAATATATATCAAGAATAAAAATAATAGTAAACAGCGTAAGTGTGTAAACACAACCAATTAGCAGAAAGATGAACACCATAAACCAATAATAATTACTATTATTAACGAAAAAAATTTTTTTGTTGATAAATAAAAACTTTTTTATGCAGCACCACGGTCCAAAAAAACATCCTAAAAAAAAGAAAAAGAAAAAGAAAAAGAAACGCAAAATGCAATAAAATACAAAAAACAAACAGCACAGCACATAACAAAAACCTTTAAAGTACACATATATACCAAAAAAAAAAAAAAAAAAGGCACTGTCCCCAACCACGCCGCCAAAGTATAAACACGGAGACCGCACGCGCCCCTTTCCATCCAGCGGGTCGCGGCCAAATACCCCCCAACCCCAAAAATTTTGCCAAAAAAAAAACAAAACGCCAAAAAAAAAAAAAAAAAAACTTCCCCCTCCCGCCCCACCCCTCCAAATCGCGCAACCTCCCCAACCTGTAAGCCCGCTTTGCCTTCCACGGACCGCCACCCCAAACACCAAACACGGCCCCGCCCGCCGGCGGAGGGGACGTTCCCCCAAGCCGCAGAGCGACGACGGTGGCATTACACGCGCGCGCGCTCTTGTACTGGTCGCCGCGTGGGACGTCGCACTGGCGGCCGGCCAGCCTTCGACAAGCTCGCAAGGCCGACGGCGAGAGAAGGCGGCTGCTTTCTTCAGGTTTTGGAATGGCCGATGCGGGGTCTCCCGGAAAGCTGGGGGTGGGAAGGTTGTGGGCGATTCTTCGGCGGTAGTTGCTCTTGTTGTCGCTTTGGGGGGTGTTGCGCCCTGCGGTTTTGTGTGGTTGGCTGATGCTATAAAGGAGGACGCGTTTGTAAATACGAGGATTGAAGCAGTGCAAAAGCTGCTGGGGCAGGGTGGGTATCCGTAAGTAAGAACTAATGTTTTTATATCATTTTTTTTTTTTTTACGCTTTAAACCACGCCATTGTTGAGCAATACATTTTGGAAAGCGTCCGTATTATGCATCAGTTTTTGTTGCAAACATTGTATGCAGGACGATAAGTTAACTTTGTGAGTGTAAAAGCAAAAAATAATAAAATGAACAACACGAAAAGATAAAACCTTTAGGTGATTGGAACAGTTTCTTTTTAGTTTTGTACATATTGTGTTTTGTTTCTTATTAGAGAAAACAGCTTTCTGAAAGCAGTTGTTTAATTATTAGCCTTATTACTATTTAGGAAAATTTTGTTTGGGGTTAGCTTATTCTGGTTTCAATTTTTATTTTTGCAAACAAAATCAAATGGTGTGGAGAACTGATGTAATAATATCTAAGCATATAATAAAAGTGGTAACATCTTATTGCTAGTAAGGTCTTTTATTCAATTGATGATATTATTATTATTATTTGGTAAATGGAATTGTTGCTTGTCAATTCCATGTTGTTATTGTTACTTGTAATTTTGATTTTTATTGTAGTAAAAAAACAAAAAAAAAAAACGAGCATACAAATGCCGAGTAATTTGCAAGAAAAAATAGTAATTTAAAAAAATAAGGGCTTGTAATAAAACATAAAATAATAAATTACAGTATGTCAGCAATCCGTTTATTGATGTTTTTAAGATACATTGCTTGCTTTTTTTTTTTTTTGTTTTTTATTATTTGTTTCTGGTATTTATTATTATTATCTATTATTTGGTTTGTTAACAAAAAAAAAAAAACTTTAATGACAACTTAACAAGAAAAAAAAAATTTTTTTGTAGTATAGCAATAGTAACAAAAGTAAATATTTTTTTAAAAAGTGAATCCGGGTATAACCTTTGCTGCAGTCTGCACATATGGTGTTAGAAAAAGGTGTTCCTTTTAAGTTTACACTTTACCCCCCTATGCATGCAGAGTCAACAATGCTTAGTATCCCTTTATCTTTTACGGCCATGGTGGCTGACTCCGGGTTACAGCATCGTTTGGAATTTTCCGTCCCTTCTGGACGCAATATAACGGGCATTTTGTTGACTAATTTGGAGTTTCTTTTTTTTGAGGAGACGGAAAAAAATTTACATACTTTTGAGCACTTTTTTGTAGGTGGAACTTTAGGTTTTTTGTTTGTTCAATTGCTTGATGGCAAGGGTCGCCCTAGTAGTCATCCGTTTCCCATTGCCCAATGTAATACCTCAAATGGGAAAGGGATTTGTTCAACTGTTAACTTACCGCTACAGTGTGACCAGCGCGTATATTTTTTTTTGGTAGAACGGAGTGTATTGGGTAGTGAGATGAATGTTAATTTTTTGCGTGTTAAAGGCGTACGTTTTACCGGAAAAATTAGGCTTTGGGCTGGCGAAGGTTGTGTTAAGCCCGGTAAGGTATGGAGACAGCTTTTCTTGTTGATGCAGAAGGAACTGAAGTTTGAGGCAGATACCGTAAAAAATGATTTACCGACTTTGAAAAGGCAACGAGATTCTTTTCAACATGGATCACATAAGGACGCAAAATCTGCAAAAAGTCGATTGTCCATTGACGATTCTTCAAAGGCAAATGAGCTGTGTGTGTGTGGGAACGATAATGAAGACGCACCGCAATTAATCTATGCTTTTGCTCCCGGTGGGGATGAAGAAAGCTAATTGTTTTTTTTTTTTTTTTTTTTTTTTTTTTTTTTTTTTTTTTTTTTTTTTTTTTTTTTTTTTTTTTTTTTTTTTTTTTTTTTTTTTTTTTTNTATTATTTTTTTGTAGTTTATCATTCTTACTGGCGAGCACAATTTTTTTTTTTTTTTTTTTTTTTTTTTTTTTTTTTTTTTTTTTTTTGGTGGGGGTTTTAATAATAATAATAATAAATCTAATAGTGCTGGTTACAATATTTTTTGTATTTTGTTTAATATTATTATTATGGGGTTCAAATATATAAAATTTTTTCTTATTACTTATTACTGTATTCTTTTTGAGATTTTTTAGTTGCTGTTTTATCAAAAGGTGTGGCATTTTTTTTTTTTTAGCAAGATCATATATACGGTAAAAAAGCAAGATATACAGATACGAGGAGGGGGGGGGTGTAGTGCACGAAATGGAATGTGGTCAGCCAATAAAAAATGTTGTTAGACATTCATCATATGACCTTGCCACCTGCACTCTCAGTAGTTTACCGACAGAAACCCTTTCACTACATAAAAAACATGATGTGCTTTACCGTCTTCTTGAGCTTTTGCCGGAAAAGTATTTGTCTACCAATTATTTTGAACAGCGAATTCCTGAGGCACTCATTGTGCGTATAATCCAGGAGGCACATTACATCATTGCCAGCGAACCGATTCTGGTGCATATTGAATCTCCTGTGTGTGTTTGTGGTGATTTGCATGGACAGTACTACGATCTTGTAAACATTTTTAGTCGTCGTCCACCATTGGGGGGGAAGGTTTTTGGAAAACTGAATAATGCATTATTTTCTCGGCGGCGGAAGCGTGACAGGGGTTGTAGTGAGGCATCATCTGTCTTGCATATGGAACAGAGTGGGGAATCTTTTAGAACATTTTATTCCTATTTGTTTCTTGGAGACTATGTTGATCGTGGCAGCCGATCTATAGAGGTTGTGATCACGCTCCTGGCGTTGAAGATAATAGATCCATCTAAAATAACTCTTTTGCGAGGAAATCACGAAGATGAACAAATTATGCTTCTTTACGGCTTTTATGACGAGTGTAAGAGACGCTACGGTGTAAAACTTTTTCGCATATTTACAGATCTTTTTTGTGTCTTGCCTGTTGCCGCTATCATCAATCGTAGTATTTTTTGTATGCATGGAGGTCTTTCTCCAGATTTAAAGTATGTGGAAAATATACCGGACATACGTCCATGTAACGTTCCTCACAGTGGTGTTATTTGCGATTTGCTATGGGCAGATCCTGAAACAGAACTACCACTGGATGTCGATTGGGCGCCAAGCTCGCGTCGCATATCCTATGTTTTTTCTTCTAACGTACTGGAAAAGTTTTTAAAGGAAAATGATTTAGATTTGGTTTGCCGAGCTCACCAGGTCGTGGAAGATGGATTTCAGTTTTTTCCTAGTAACACTAAGCGCCACCTAATTACGATTTTCTCGGCAACCAACTATTGTAATGAGTTTGGTAATCGCGGTGGTTTGTTGTGTGTTGACAAGGAATGTGTTTGCAGTCTTTTGGTTTTAGAACCCCCGAATTTTTATCAGCAAAGGGATATCATGTTGAGGCGTGAGGCAGTAACAAATGCTTAGCAATATGCTTGGGACAATGATGGATAACATATGGTGGTCATTTTAACCAGATTACCGCGCCTTCTTTATTAGTATTTTCTGCTTTTTGTTGTTGTATTTTTGATCTGGGAAATGTACTGCTGTGATGCATAGATGTGGCATGTATTCTTTTATTTCTTGATACGTCAATCAAGAAAAGTGGATAACCGGTAGCTTAATATAGGCTTGTGCTTGCTCTTTTGTCAATTTTAAATAATAACAACTATTATGTGCGTACCTTTTTTTTAAGGGCAAGCAATCTATTGTCAAGTTGTTGTTATTATTATCATCATTGTTATTCTTATTATTTGTAGTGGTCATTATTGTTTTTGTTTTTGTTTTTTAGGTAGTGCTGTCGAGCCGTTTGTTATCCGCTGCGTAGTATCAGTTTGCAGTTGCATGACAGACCAACGAGTTCTTCGCGACGTATTGGTGCCGCAAAATCAGGAGTGCTTAAAAGCTTTTAGGATTCAAAATAGGCTGTGCTCGGCCATAAAATATGACCGCACATTGCGTATGCCGGTATTAGTACTAAAGGGTGATCCCTCTACTACGCGTGTGGAAATTCCTTGCGGAATTCACCTGTTCACATCAAAGCAGTTTTCTTATTTTTTGATTGTTCTTCAGACCTACCTTGGTTCTTATGATTCTTTTTCCCTTGAGGTCGGAATGCGCATAAATTCTTTTAAGCGTGTAGAGCTAACCATAGGGACACAGTTTAACAAGGCAACTCTGAAGGAACATCGTAACGACCTTGTCGTTTCCAAAATGCCTCTGATTATTCCTCGCAATCGTTGGGTACAGGTGGTTTTTCATCTTTCAGGCATTGTGACATATCTTTTAGAATTGTCACCTATTGAATCTATTGACACTATATCATTGAGCGGCACCTGTAGAGTTTCGCGCCTTATGATGTCTAATAACGAGGATGACGCGATCAACGCTACTCCACCAGCTATGGTTCTTTTTGCTGTTCCAGCATATGCACCGCCAATATGGCAGACCGCTGCAGCTGTCACGTCCCAAGCTATTAACAGTTGTAAAAGAATAGCAAATATGAATTCGACTACTGCCAACGTGCCTAGCACTCACCAAGCAGGTGTCGGAGAAACGTTAAAGGAACGGGGAAGCACCTTTTCTGTGACTCAAGAGAACGATAGTAAGCCCACTTTTTCTTTGTCACAGCCGCCACTGCTTGAGCGGAGCTTGCCAAAGTTAGATGTAATGGCTGCGAACCAACAACCACCTTTGCGTGAACCATTGTGCGAGAGCTGTGAACCCAGGGCACAACGTGGAATTGTAAACGCTTTGCCGCGGTCGTCACCGCTTTTGCTGCCTTATTCTTTTCAACAGCAACAACGGCAAACAAATACACCTCAGAAAACTGAGTGTATGTCGTATATACGATTAATAGATCAGACAAATTCTTCATCAAATAAAGGCGGTATTTTTTTTCCCCGCGCACGTCCTAGTGCTAACTCTGCAGAGAAGGAAGGGACAAATTGTCCGGCTTCTTCGACATTGCCGACAAACGCATCTTGTGCTGCAACCGTCACCACTGGGGCCTCAGAGATGTCTTGTGGCATTACAGGCTGGGGGAAGGCTATGGATGTTGTGGGTTGTCTAAACGCTTTGTCTCCATTGCTATCTGAAAAATGTACTGCTGTCGCTGCAGTTGCTGTTGGAAGCAACAAGCCGAGTGGCATCATAGAGACGGGCTCTTTAAAGGGACAGCAGCAAAAAAAGACAGTAGAGTTGCGAAGGCGTTTCAACGTCACCACCAATAAACGCCGAAAGGACGGATGTGGGAGTCCAGATGTACAGTTGTCTCTTGATACTGAAAACACTAGCTCTGCAGTGCAAGCTGCGAAAAAGAGAGGCCTTTTATGGCGACGTGCACGCCTGCGTCATAGGATAAAACTGCTAAAAGATGCGCAGGTGAGCACGCGGCGTGCCCAAGAAATGAAAAAACTTTTGGCGTCTGAGCTGCCCATAGATCCGCTGGAGGAGGCATTGATGATGGTAGAGGGCGAGGTTTTGGACGTAACGAAGGAACCACGATGTGGTTACGGGTTTGGCTACCTGGGTGTTCTTCGTGAGAGTGGTGGATTTGAGGCAGATGAGGATGTGGATACCCAATTAAAAGGCGCACTAACACTGCAGCTTTCAGAAGATGAGGAAAACGATGATGGTGATAATGATACGGAATAATGTGTTGGACCTGAGAGAATCTTAACACTTGCTGAGTAGTTATAACATGTATGACGTAGCTATTATGGGGTATCATAGACACACACACATATATATATATATATATATATATGTGTGCAGAGAATAAACGAAATGTATAAATTTTAAGCAAAAAATAAGGGTATACATTTAAGAATAGTTAAAAGATAGGAAAAATACACATGCAAATAACCACATATATATATGTGTAGTTATTTGTCTCTGTATCTGTTCGTGTGTGTGTAGATGTTAATAATGGAAAGACGTATTTAGGTTATTTTGTGCAAATTTTCCATTAACGTATGTACACATATATATATATATATATATATATATATATATATATATATATATATATGTATATAGATATGTGAAAAATAAATGGTGTATATCAAGTAAAATAATATTTTAGCTATTTTTTGATTTATTTATTTATTATTATTATTACTATTTTGGTGGTTGTTTGCGTGCAAGTGATTGTTTTTGAGTTTTGTGTCTCAATAGCTTTTTGTGGGAAGAAGGAGGTAGGTGCTTATTAATCAAAAACTGAAGAAAAGGAACTTTGAGTTTTTATGGTGCGGATTGCTAGTTAATTAATTATAAATAGCGATTTTGGTGTATTACTTTTACTGACAGAGCATTTTTGTTTTGTTTTGTTTTTCTTTTTTTTTTTTTTTGCTTTTAGCTTTTTTAAAGTATGTATTTGTATTCTGGTCTTTATGAGCAACGCAGTGAATTATATATATATATATGTGTGTACATATGCACATATTTGAATTGCTGTTTTGTTCAAGTGTCTCTTTTTTATTTTTGCTTACTGAAAATGTTTTTTTTTTTTTTTTTTAATTATTTGTACTATATAGTTACATACGCGTATTATCATTATTATATATATATATATATATTACGTCTTTATTATTGCGTGTTTTTTGCGTTAACAACGAAAAAAAATTTTAAATTTAGCGTTTGTCTGAGTGTGCGCACATTGGATTTTGTTTTGATTTACTTATTTATTTCTTTTTTTCTATCTTTTGCCACATAGAGAAGAGTGAAGTTGCGCGAATGGTGCCTCCAAGCCGCCGAAATATTGACCGCCGCGCCCGCAAAGGCGCCAAA
>JAWVMR010000369.1:26939-48049 GCA_036321205.1 Trypanosoma caninum | reverse complement strand
GCATGGCAGCGACAGGCTGTCAAGAACGCTGCTGGAAGCTGCGCCACGAATGGGTGACATCAGCAGAGGGGCTCAAAAATAAAAATAATTGCCTAAACAGTGTGTCAAATAATGCAATTTTACTTTATTGGCAATGGGACGTATTAGGCAATTAGGGGTTGGGCAACCTTCACAAAAGTTCTGGACTGACACAAAAAACAACAAACGTTGTTTTAGTAAAAACAAGGGCCCACCCGGGTTTGAACCGGGGACCTCTCGGACTGCAGCCGAATGCTCTACCACTAAGCTATGGACCCCCGATAGTGGAGAACATTCTATTCTTTAACCAATATAGCTGTATTTACATTTGCTGCGTTTGCTGCGGGGCCTTTTCTGGTCGAGGGGAATCGAAAGTATCCTGAGTGGGCTGGCTGGCGGTGTTTGAAATGTGGAAAAACCAAACTGTGGGACCCTTAAATGGCAGGCGTTTGGTGCGATACAAAGCCGGGTGCGTTGCCCCACTTCAAACGCCATAGGGAAAAAGATTTTTACCCTTCGGCGGCGGGAGTCGCCGCCGAAATTGCGGTTTTTCGTGTGGCGGAGCTTTTTTTGTTGAGCGTTGTTGTGGGCACAAAGGTGTTGTGACGAGGGGTGTGCGTGCGTTTGGCGCGGCGTTGCATATCTGGTGCCGGGTGTGATTTGGCCTTGCCCGGAGGAAATAGGGAAGCCAAACGCAGGTGCGACACCCCCGAGGCGAGCGCCATAACTTTTGCCGGTGTCAGAGGTGGGCGGCTCGGTTATCAGTTTTTTCAGGGGTGTTTTGCTTGGCGGTTTGCCGGGATTCTGCGTCTGTGCGTGTGTTTTCCTGCAACTTTGGCTTTGGTAATATTCCACGGTCGTTTTGGTGCGATTGCATTTTGCCGGTCCGCTTTTGGTGTTTTGTTCAGCTGTGGAATTTTTTTTTTTTGAATGTAAGTTTCTGCTATTGCAGGTTTGTTTTGCCTGCGAGTCTTTGGGGTGCTGGGCTGTGGCCTTGGCCTTTGCAGCGGCTTTTTGTTTTTGCAGGGACCTGATGCAAGGTTTTGGAAGAACAGGCAAGCAAAAGGCAATTGACTGACATGTGGGTTTTTGTTTTTGATACATTGGAATACGGAATCGGGAACTTTTTTAGGGGTTGTATTTTGTGAGTTTTGTGTTAAAAATATATGTATGTTTTGGTAGTTTTTTTTTTTTGTTTTGGCGATACCATAACATTTTTGTGATATATATACACGTGTTTGTATTATTACTGTTTTTTTTTGTTGTTTGCTAAGGCTTTTTTTTTTTAAAAAGTTATTGTTATTGCGGTACTTTAGCTTTTGATTTATTGTAAAATGTTTTTATAGAGATGGTTGTCTCAATAAGTCGTTTTTTGGGCTGGTTTGCTCCTGCAGCACTTATTTCTTGTGTTTGGCGAGCAAGGGTTTTTCGATATGTTGCTGGTTTTTCCGTATTTGGGTGCTTGACTGGATATGGACTACTTTTTTTTGATGGTTTACGCAGTCATGTGCTAGATATTATTTATAAAGCAAATTATTTGCGGTTGTCGCCAGCAGATTTTAACACCTTTTCTGAGCGGATATACGAACATATAACGGAGCGTTACGATGAGCTGGGTCAAATTGACATTGGTGAGGAACATCTTACTATTATGCCTAATGTTTTTGCTCAGATAGGCGTTCTTGACGTTGATGGTGTTCGTAAGTTGTGGAAGTCCGTGATAATACCGCAACTTTGTACATTTGCTGGTTACAACCTTTCCACTATTGAAATTGGATGTGCCTTAAAAAAACTTGAAGATAATGTTGTTTTTTGTGACATAGGGAGCGGTGTGGGAAATGTGTGTCTTCAGATTTTGACTGAAACTAATTGTAAGAAAGCTGTTGCTGTTGAAGTGATACCTTCTCGGCACCGCAACGCCATGACTGCGTTTGCGAAGGCTAAATTCTATTATCCGGAGTATTTTTATGGGAAAAGTGCTGTTTTTATCAACGATGATGTTGCCAAGTGTTCTTCACGACTAGCTGACGAGGAGGTTAATATAATATTTACCCACTCATGGATGTTTGACGACGATTTGATGAAAAATCTGACGGATGTAATTGCTTCAATCCCAAGTATTCTTTGCGTGGTAACTTCTCGAAAACTTGACGAAATATTACTTGGTGGCACCCAATTGAAACTTGTTTCGAAGGTTTACTTGTCCGCAGATTGGAACAATGAAGCGCCTTTTTACGTTTACACGAAAAACGTTTTGTAACCTGACATCATATATAAAATAAAAACAAAAATAATCTATTGATTTACTTGTTGCTAAGGAATAAAATTGAAACGTATGAAGTGCGAGATAACTACAAAAAAAAAAAAAAAAAAAAAAAAAAAAAAAAAAAAAAAAAAAAAAAAAAAAAAAAAAAAAAAAAAAAAAAAGGCAAAAAAGCAAAAAAACAAAAAAACAAAAAAACAAAAACAAACAAACAAAACAAAACAAAAACAAAAACAAAATAACTGAAACGAGAGGTTGTCTTTTGTTTAATTTTTTAATAATTTGGATTATATTAGTTAAAACAAGTTTTTTTTTACACAATGGAAGCACCTTTTTTTTTTTTTTTTTTTTTAAACAATTATTTGAAAATAAAAAGAAATTATTTGAAAATAAAAAGAAATTATTTGAAAATAAAAAGAGAATACAATGATAACACTTGTAATAATATATACCTTTTAATTTTTATAGGTACGTATATTAATACATACAGGATTAAAATAACAATAACAATAATAATAATAACAAATTAAGAATTTGCGGAAGAGTCAAAGCAGTGTTTTTTTTTTTTTTTTTTTTTTTACATTGTATTAAAAAGAAAGTGATTTTTTGTGATTTTTATACGACAATAATTTGTTAAAACAATTGTGGTATTCTTTTTTTTTTTTGTGGCGAATTGTTTTTTATTTATATGTTAGTGTTTAATAGGGCCATGGAACGTTTTCTTTTGGGATTAAACACAGAAGATAATGACAGGTCAACGGGGGGAGGTCTCAGAACTAATGAAGTTTTTGAGTTTTTTAACGATAACAGTCAACAGGGTACTGATGAATTCTCATATGAAGAAGATGACACGGACGTGACAAGTCGGTTTATTGACCTTGCAAAGGACATTATGAAGCGTTTGCTGAAGGTACATAAGCAAATGAAAATATTTAAACAAACTATTGAAACTTTTTTGGGTGGTTTCTCTGTTGGAATGGAGCTGTCACAGGTAAATACACAAATGGACACCGAGAGTCTACTGACCTTGTTACCACAATACGATGAGCTTCAATTTTTTCTTTGGGGACGTATGGCGCGAATACTTCACGAGGAGCATCAACATTGTTCGGACGTTTTTGCTGATTCGTTAAACTTGCATGATCGTTTACCATTTGAGTCTCTTACCCATGCAATTCATCACAATACTTCTTTTTGTGACTACATGGGGGAGGTGATTGGTGCCACTATAAATCGTGGCATTTGCTTATTGGGCAGTGAAAATGAGCCGTTAAAACGCGTTTTGAGTCAACACGTCAAATATTTGGAAAAGACGCAAATTCTTGCTACATATTCTGCCTTGCTTGTCGTGGAGGGCTCACGAGAAAGCTTTTTAGATCCTTTATCAATGTATGACCTTTGCAAAGTTATAGTGGAAGAGAAGATTAGACGAAAGAGACTTCTTGCACTTTCATTATCATTTAGCATGCTTGAACAAGATGAACAGGCCGTTACGGAGGCGTTTAATCAAGATTTACCTCAAGTGCTATTGATGCGAATGAGGCATCTTGTTCACCGCATTTTTGGGAAACACAAGAAAAATGGCATTATGGCGGAGCAGGAATATGGAATGACACCTTCCCATTATCAGTCTGCCGTAATTCATAGTAACTCGAATTCTCCGTTTAGTTCGCGAAAGGCTTCGCCTGAGATAACGAACGGATGTTTGCCAATGAATAGCAGTGGTGGTGATTCGTTTTATTTTTTTACAAGAGAAAGAATACAAAAATATTCTCAACCCTTAAATGTGATGCAGGGAGATACTCAGACGGATCAAAAACATACAGGGAGAGGAGTTTCTGCAACGGTTACTGATACTGAGCAAGTTGGATGTCGAAGACCAAGGATCGAGCACATTAGTTGCGAGATTGAAAGAGCTCATAAATCAGCGAAAATACAAAAAATGGATAAAAATGGACAAGAAGTTAGCAACCGGGTCGAGTTTGAGAATTGGCGACCACAACGGGGTGAGAAAGTGGGTCGTGGACCTGCTTGGAATTTTGAAAATCAGGGCGAAGGTTGTGATGTTGGCGAAATTGTGGAAATAACTGCTGCCGATGAATTGTTGGTGCGGTGGATAAGAAGCGTAGATTCTTCTGCGGAGAAAGATGCGAACATGCGCATTTTTCGTTACAAATATAAAAGACCGCATGTGCAGATTGTCCCATGGGCCGTTTTTTTTAACATTAAGACAATGTGCTCCGATAATATTAATTTTAAGCTGGAGGAGCTTATGCTAAACTGTGCTCTTGTTGGGGCGTTGTGCCATCAACGAGAAACTGTGCTCCCGGCTCTTCAGTTTCAAGCAGTTGAGAGTATGATCCATATACTTGACTGTGTAGACTTGTCTGATTCTATGGCAATAGCTTTGAAAGCAGAAAAAACCGCTAATGAGCGGGAAAGGGCGGCTCTTGTATTTGGAGGTGAGGGGGGTATTGTTGACGAGGATTCACTAGAGGTTTACTTGCGATGGGATTCTGCACTTTGCACGGCAAAGGAACGTTACCGACAGACAAGGGAAATTGTTGCCAGGGTTGGCTGGGTATTGAATGCCCTGCTTTCCCACAAAAAATTAGCTCTTATTTTTTTGGAGTTGGATGGGTTGCGGCGGTTGATGAGACTGATCAATACCCAGATGGGTGTATCGACAACGTATGGTTGTTGTATAGTGCTGGCTCAACTAGCAAGAGGCCCCGTGTTTGAAAAGCTTCTTAGAAGTTATGGGGAATATTTCGACACCATAATGAATTTTATTCTGGACCAATGGAAAAGTGCGTCATGTCATGACGTCCAGGGAAGTGCTGGGAGTTTTCTTTTTCAGGCCTTGAGCTTTCCCTGTGTTATGTCATTTTTTGACGTTCATCAAGGTTCACAGGCGACCATGGCCACGATAGAGCAATTACTAAATGCCTCAGAGGAACAATTTGACATTGTTCATCCGACTGTTGCTCTTGTGGCTTTAAAGTGTTTTTATGTTTATTTGGTTTCGCATTTGTTGTTATACACAAGGGTTGTTTTTCGGAAGCACCGCTTTTTATCTGCTTCAATAACTAATTCATCTCCAGGTGTGTCGTTACCTCGGGATCCTGCCACAGTTGAATGGGTTTTGAACTTTCTTTCTTCTTCAGCAGCTCTTCCAGACGTATCGATTGAAACCGTTCAAAGCCTAATGACCAGAGAACGGCTGACTGTTTTTCGATATTTAGTTGACAACAATTTCCACAAGCTCCTGTTTAGGTGTGTGCAGTTTTACTTCACCCAAAGCCGATGGGAGCTGCTTGCGGCGTCGCTGAACGTCCTATCTGTTTTGGCGGTTATTCCATTTGTTCGTCCACTCATTGCGGATATGCAATATGCCGAGTCAGGAATTGTGCATTTGATCACAATAGTAAGTGATTTGCCTATAGCTTTTCATAATGGGAATAGTTCTCGCGAATTACACTTGATTCCGTGTGTGGCTACTGCATTACAAATTTTGTTGTACTTGACAGTGCTTCCTGTTGATAAAAATGACGAGACCGCTGTAGCCACATTCAATCAGGTTTGCAGCGTTATTAGGGCTAGTGATGGCGTACGCACCTTATTAGAGGTTTTGAGGATTCGCAAAGATGCGGCGATGTCAGCAAAGCTTCATTTTTTTCCGGTTATCGCTCGAGCTTTACAGCTGACGGTGACTCTTCGACGTTATGCTGACACTCGTCTTCTTTTTGACGCCTTAGGCATGAGGTCTGTGGCTCGGGAATTGTTAGTTCAATATGAAGATGTTCAAAAAGAATATATTTCTATGTTGGGTCCTCATTATGCCTTGAGCGAACTTTATGCTGCCGGGCGATTTATGGAAAACGTCAAATGTTTTTTACTTGATGAAACAAATCAGCTGACTTCAACGGTTTCTGTTGATCCAGTGGAAATGGAACAAAGACAAGCAATTATTGCTCGTTCTCATATAACTTATTCACGGGAGTCGTTGTTGGAACTAATTGCTCGTCATTTAGAAACTGAGGGTTTGTCAAACGTAGCTTTGGCTTTGCGAAGTGACGCCCATCTTTTTGTGGATTCTTTGTCGTTTTCACAGTCAGCTAATATGGCGACAGACGTTGCGGCGTTGTCTGCATTGTCTGCACCATCTCTTGATGGCATTGTGCGCTCTTATTTAAGACAGCAACATGAGAAGTGTACGAACCCTATTGCAACTCTTCCTCAGTTTGATCTGCGTAAGAGTCACGTATACCATCCGTCTGCTCTTCCTGTTGATTACACCAGAAACGCTTTTAATCGGCGACTGGCCCAAAAGATGGGCGTCGATTTATCATTACGCATGAAGGCTAATGAAAATCACCTTATCTATCGCTACCCTGGTCATTTGTTTGACATTACTGGGGGTGATGGTGGATTGCAAGGGGACAGTGTTGCCTTTTGTGATAACGGAGATACTTTGATTGTTGGAACATCAGAAGGGGCTATTGCTCTTTTCAATACATTTCCGGATGATCTTTCTGATGAGAAGATGTTAGAACAACACGTTGTTTTTGATAGCGATGGTGTAACTGGTATTTTTGTTTCAGGTGATGGGGCAATGATGGCAGTTGTCGGTGCCGATCATGCTGTGGCTGTTATGAAGCGTGATGAGCTACCAGTCGTTAAATACCGCGTAGAAGATGCGCGCGCGGCGCAGTTTTCCAGCTTTAACACATATATGTTAACAACGTGTGATGAACAGCATACTTGCCGTTTGTATGACATTTTAACACAAAGAGAGGTGCGGCATTTTAGTGGTACTTCACGATCTGGTGAAAACCTGTACAATGTCGCTACGTTTGATTCTTCATCACAGCTTATTTTGAGCGACGCCGTTCTTTGGGATATTCGCTGCAATGATAAGCCAATATATCGGTTTGACCGCTTCACAGATACCTTTTGCAACATTTTTCATCCTTTTAATCCTCTTGTACTTATTGATGAAAAAGTTTGGGATTTGCGAACGCTGACAATGTTGCAAACAGTGCCTGTTTTTAAAGGGACCAGTGGTTTTCATTGTAGCAAGTATGCTCAGGTAATTTACAGTTTTCGTGAGGTTTCAGACCTCACAAACTCCACTTCTTCAATTCTCTCTGCTGTCGAGAGCAGCACTTTTGATACTGTCTTTTCTACTGAGGTCTACCAATCTTTTAAGGCATTTGCGGTCGATCAGTCGGACCGTTACTGTGCCGCAATTATAGAAAAGGATGTTGAGGCTCTTGTGCGTGTATTTTTAACCTCATCCGGTCCTCTTCCGGGGCAACAATCATTTCCTCTTCCACACGGCACTGGTGGTGATGAGAGCGAGGCTGTTATTGGGGATAGTGAGGACGAGGATGAACTGGGACACGACAGTTTTTGGTCTTCCAGCGATGAGGAGGGCGATACGGGCGAGGATGACGACGATGACAGCAGCGACGGTAGCGACACTGACGGTGATGGAGGGAGCGAAGAAAGTTCTACCGGTACTGTGAGCAGTGCAGAGTCACGGCCGACCTATGGTGACGTTGAGAGTGAGGTGTCGGTTTTTACAGAAGAGGACGAAGATGATTTTACGGTTTCTGGGGAGGGCACTGAGAAGACAGAGGACGGTCTTGATGCATCTATGAGCTCTACATAAAATATCCAAAACAAAACAAAAAAAAAAAAAAAAAAAAAACAAAGCAAAACAACAATAACAACACAAACAAAAACAAAACCGAACTTATATAAAAGTAATAAAAATAATTAACTGTTTTCGTATTGATTAGTTTGTTTTATTATATAATCATAGCTCACTTTTTGGTGTTTGTTAATTGTGTTTTTCTGAATTGTAGAGTATGGTGTGAGGAGGGTTAGGAGGTGCTTTTTGCTGATCTTACCTTATTAACTATATTTTTGTTGTTAGTTATTTTTTATTTTTATTTTTCTTTTGTATCTTATATTTTTGACATTGACAGTTGTATTCTGTTGTTTTATTTGGATTAAGTTTATATCTAAATAGCCATGTGAAGGGGATGTTATTTGTCAGTTTTTAATAATAATTATTACATGCATATACACGCACACATATATATATATATATATATATATATATTGTTATTATTATCATCATTTTTTTTATTAGCGTGGAATATACTATTTATTATTGTTAGTCGGTGCCTAAATAGTTTGACTTCTGATTTTGTTTTTGTTTCTCACTTTGTTTTTTAGTGAGAAGGCACTGCTTATTTTGCAGTTTTGGTATCGGAAACTGTTGTGGTAACAATGCATGGGTTTACGCGAGAAGATGAATTAAAGTTGGATATCTTGCGCGGCAAGGAGGCGATTGGCGAGTTGCTGCCTGAGGACGTGAAGCTTCTGGAACATCTGGAGCAAAAATACGCTGTGTTTATTGATGAGGGAGTAAAAAAGCTGAAAATGATGGCACCATATCTAGGTAAAAGGACTGTGTTGGCTAGATATATCTTGTTGTTGTGGCCCATGCTTTGGTTGACATTATGTCTTTTTTTCATTGCGCTGTATTTGCTGCAATCTCAATCGGATGGAGAAGAGAAGATGTTGCGTGTTTCCATTCTTTGGTGGCATGTCCGTCTTGTCGCTGTTCTGCTCGGTGTAGTCACGTTGCTGGGGCTGAAACGAATGCGGGAGTGTGCTGCTTTCAACAGGGTTGCTTTAGGCGTTTGTGTGTTTATCGCTGGGGTATTAGGCTTGTGGGCACTGTACCGCTTTGTTGACGGTTGTGGCGCTGTGGATAGTCGATGTTATAAGGGCATGTATGGGCTGTTTTTTTTGGTAGACGCGGTGATTGTTATGAAATGTGTGTTTCTTTTGTTGTTTTGGTTGTAGCTGTAGCTTTTGTTTTTGCATTGCACCTGTCGGTTATATACAGATATATATATATATATATATATATATAAGGCTGTGTTATTTGTTGTTTTTACTCTTTTTTTTTTTTTTTTTTTTTTTTTTTTTTTTTTTTTTTTTAATACGCACATATATAAAAAAAAAAAAAAAAAAAAAAAAAAAAAAAACACACACACACAAAAGGGTTGTTTTTCTTGCAAAAAAAAGTTTATATATATATATATATATATATATATATATTTATCTATTATTTACGTTNTTTTTTTTTTTTTTTTTTTTTTTTTTTTTTTTTTTTTTTTTGTGACTGTACAAAGCACGCACACATATAATAAGTGCGTATATAACACATAATACATTACACTTGCTGGAGGAAAACAACAATAACAACAAGAATGGATTTTGACCAACTTAATACCATTCCGCCGGTGACACGGACAATTTTGTTGTTATCATTGGGCTCTATTGCGCTTGTGTCACTTGGCTTGGTCCACCCACTGCAAATGTTGTTTAGCCCGACTCTTGTTTTTCAGGAAAAACAGTACTGGAGATTGCTGACAAACTTTTTTTTTTTTGGACGTCTCAATTTCAATACTATCATTGAATTACATTGGTTGTACACGGTCAGTAGCAGCATTGAACTTCAGTATTTTGGGCGACGGAGAGCTGATTACTGTTTTACACTTTTTGTGGGAATGTTCTTTTTGTTGGTTATTCGATCTTTGCGTATTGTGGATGTGCCGTTTTTAAGCTCTTTATTTTCTAGGGTGTTGGTGTATCTTTTTAGTCGCTTGTTGCCTGATCAGGAAGTGAATCTTTTTGCTTTAATAACTATTCAGGTGAGGCTGTTGCCGTTTATTTTTTTGTTTATTGCTTTTGTTCTTGAGCAGGAGGGAAGCGTTAGACTAGATGCGGTGGCAATATTTGTAGGACACATTTTATGGTATCTTCTTGAGATTTTTCCACGCATTACAAGGTTACATCCACTGCGACTGCCACAGGGTTTCTTGCAGTGAGGCTGCTTGTTTGCATTGTAAAGCCAAAACTTTTGGTGAGTGAGAATATGAAATATATATATATATATACATATAATGCATACATATATAATTAAAAAAATAACTGCATTTATGGTTATATCTATATATGTATATGTATTATGTGTTTGTGTGTGTGTGTACCATTTTTTTTTTTTTTTTTTGTTTTTTTTGTATCTTTAACGGTAAACAGAATCAGTAGAGAACTAATTGAATAAATAACGCGAAGTGAGGGGTGTACAAAAGAAAACCTAGTATATACGCAATACGTGCACGCAAAACCAAAACAAAACAAAAAAAAAAAAAAAAAAAGAAAAAGAAATAAAGAGCTTATTCTCATTGTTATTATTATTATTTGCATATCGGTGTGTTTTTGTGGAAAACAACAACAACAACAACAATACTAACTATAACAACGAAAAGTAAAAAATAAAATAAACAAAAAGTCATGAGTACAATATCGATTTGGTGCGAGAGACAGACTGCATCGTTTACAAAGTCATTCAAAAAGCGCTATGTGACGTTTGAGATTGAGTCTCGTAGGTTGTCCTACGCTCAAGACAACCACAAGCCCCCAAGAGACACAATTGTTGTAACAAATGTTTTGCGTGTTTGTCAGACGATGGAGATAAAGGCACATGAGTTATTTACATTAATAATTGATGGTAAGCGTGAGGATGGCAAAGAGGAACATTGGACATTACGCATGCCAGATCGTCAGGTTTTTGATGAATGGACCAAAATTCTCTGGACCGCATGTGCCTACGCCGGGCTTATGGAACCATTTAACTGTGGTTTGCCACCTGTTGATCCGCGGACTCGATTGCCATTTGCTCAAGTGCCACCGGAGCATCTTTTTACCTTTTCCCTACTGGAGAAGGCAGTAATTTATTTTTTTGATTCTGTTACACTTTTGACATCCATGGTTGGAAAGGATTCTCACTCTGGTCGTCACAGGCTGGTGGTGGGAGACAAGGCAGTTTATGTGTTTGACAACAGGGCCACTATACTCTGCTGCAGTCATATAAGCGATATACGCGCTATTTGCCACAGCCCTGATGCGAATTTTTTTGCTATTAACGTCAAACCGCCGGCGCAAGACATTGTGGTGAAGGACCTTGTGGAAGGTGTGCAGCTGGCAACAATTTTTGATAGACTGTTTTACGTTGTAACGAAGCAGAATCTGAGAGTAATTCCAATAAATGTCCCTACTGTTGAGCTGCTTGTTGAGTCGCAACAGCTTCGCTTAACTGCCGATGAGGGCTATAATCTTAGTGTTATTCCACCAACCAATAAGATTCGTCTTTGCCAGAAAATTGATGCAGGCTATGATGGAATAGATGGTAGCACGAAGACGGGGCTAAATAGTTGTGAAGAAGAGCAAAAACAAAAAGTGAGTGACGAACCTACAGCCGTCACATTCAACTGTGCAGAGACGAATGAGCCTCTTGTATTGCTTCTTCGCAAGGTTGGGCTACCGGAGTATACTTCTGTGCTCTCGAGCCAACACGTTGACCTGGATGTTTTGCAGTGTATGGATGCATCAGATTTAATGACGTTTGGCATCAAAAACGAGGAACACTGCAAAAGAATACTTGATGCAGCTTCAAACATGGATACGTCGATCTTGGAAAACCTTGATTACGATGAATCATTACCAGATGTCAACTTGAAGCCTGCAGTTAATGCCACTGCAACCGGAGGCGTCACGTTAAGCGATGATGATGATGATGACATTGATCTTCTTCTTCTTCAACCACGCGGACAAGTGGTGTTGGATGATGATTTTGATGATGATCTTCTTTCTCCATTGCCTGCTGCGCCGAATACAACTAAACCAACCTTTGTTATTGACGATGATGACGACCTTTAAAGAGTACTATTCTGAAATGGTATTATGCCGCTCGTGCCTTTATTTTCATTTTCATTTTTTTTTTTTTTTTTGATCTTGTACTTGGTTTATGTTACTTAATTATTATTATTATTTATGGTGTGTGCATTGTTACTGAGAGCTGAGCTTTAAATGATCGTTTTTAATGTTAACTAGACATTTGTACACATTATCTGCCGGAAACCCTGAACAAAACCGGAGGCAGGGAGGGCTACTGATGGGTTGTGGTTGTTGTGGAATAATTAATAGAGAAAGTGCAAATCAAGCACATGCTAAAAAGAAATTATTATTATTATTATTATTATTATTATTATTATTTTTGTTTATTTTGTTTGAAAGGAAATGTCTTACGCCTTTTTAGAACGTTGTCTTAAAAGGCACTTGGTGATACACATGGACATTAACAAAACGATTATTCAGGTCGACTCTGCTGGGGGACGAACAATGGAGGATGTTTTGAACGGCAACGTTGCGGCAAATGTGTATGGACGTTTTGAGGGAGAAAAATGGGTAGCTGTTTTTGGGCCTGGTGAAATAGGAGATTGCTCTGGTTTGATAACGTACGATAAATATGTTGATGACGTACACGCAGAGCCTCCAGGCATGCAGGAGCTTTCTCAGAGTGAGAGACGCCGCGTTTGGCGTGATGTTGCAGAGAAGAGGAGGTCTATGGTGCGTGTTTTTACGCACGCTGGTTATGTGGGTGAAAAGTACAGTTCTCATGTTGATGAGCAGAGAAGTGTATTGACATTAGCACCTAATCACACGATTGTACCATCTTTTTTTTGTCTTATTAACACACTTTCAGAACTAGACTGGCCTTTTACTTTGATTTTTCGGACATTTGGCAATGACATGGCTGGTGTGTTGCGGGAATGGCGTCAGTTTCTTTTTGGGGAGCACTTTTGCAAGCCCAAGGGGCCTGTTCTTGCGCGGATGAGGGAAAAATATGTTCCAGAGGCAACAGGATGTATTTACCGCACGGGTGACCAGTTGTATTTTTGCGTAGGACCAGACAAAGCTGCTGTTGTGCCTTCTTCTGAGGAAACAGATGTACCTTCCTCGTCTGATATTTTGGCGAAGTTGTTGGCGATGCCTTTTTGCAAAACGGCTTCTCAGACAAATTTTGCATTGCTGCATGACCAACTTCTGGACTTCGCTGCCGCGTCCAACAACGTTGCGGGGATTGTGGATTACTATCCCTTTTGGGCGCAGGGGGCCGAGCGCCGCTCTGGCGGAAAAGTTTTTCCGGTTGCTATTACTGCTAACAGTCCTTCTTTGTTGTCGTCTTCTAGTTTTCAAAAGCCTTTTTTTTACATATTTTTTGATGACAATATTTTTATAGGTGAAGAAAGGTCAATTGTAGATCTGAGAGATGCATCGACTGGGGAAAGTATTACTGCCACTGCAACAGAGCTAAAGTACTGTGTCAGCGTGAATTCTTACAGGGCTATTGTTGATATGAACTACTTTGTGGATTGTTTGGCAGAAAAAATAAAGTTGCAGCTTTTGGCAGACTGAAGTGTTTTTTTTTTTTTTTTT
Source organism: Trypanosoma caninum (assembly GCA_036321205.1). NCBI lineage: Eukaryota > Euglenozoa > Kinetoplastea > Trypanosomatida > Trypanosomatidae > Trypanosoma > Trypanosoma caninum. Next base: position 34,401 of record JAWVMR010000369.1, on the reverse strand, counting down.
TTTTTTTTTTTTTTCTGATTATGTTAAAAAACAAAAGCAACAAACAGCAAACAAGGAAACAGAGAAAAAAAGCAGCAATAACCACAGCGTTATGAACACCCTCTTTATTATTATTACTATTATTATCTTATATATGTATGTTTTATTTGCATATTTATTTGATTAATTGATTTTTGTTTTATTTTTTGTATTGTTTTACTAATTATACAAGGATGCAGCAAACTGAGGGAAAAGGAAGAGGGGACTCTGTGTGAAGTATACACTGCTTACAGCCCACATAAACACACAGATAATTTGAAATGACTGAGTATAAAAAGCTTTGTGCAATTGTGGCAGAGCTTCGGGGAAAAATTACCTTTATTAGTGGAGCTTTTGAAAGTGGCAACGAAGAAAACGCCAAGGCGTTGCACGAGTTGTCGACATCAATTCAAACGTTGATCACAAATGCTCGGCCCCGTCTGCTGAAGATATTGCGCAAGGCGCTGGAGACGAACCCAAATCTGCAAATATACAATGAGAAGATGTGTGTTGCGATACAGCAGCTTGTTGACGAATTTTGTGACATTGTTAGTTTTTTATTTGGAAGCTCGATGAAGGAGTTACTTCTTTCAGATAACTCATTAAACTTTGAGGCATGTCGGTCGCTTTTGTGGGCGGGGAGTGTGTATGACCAGCACATGCTTTGTATTGCGCGTACTGAGGCATGGAAGAAACGTTTTGCCTCTGGTATTGAAGACCTTGTTGTGTTTGAGGCGGAGGGTAGGGACGTTTGTGCTGCGGAGGAAAAACAGGCACGTACGACGCTCTTGCAGAACAAAAATGGTGAAAAGGCGGATATTTTGCGGCTTTTAAAGGAGCGGGAGATGGCAAAGTGGGAGACTGAGGTTCGGCGTCGCAGCGATGAACACACACTGTTATTGGCCACCGCGTCTGTCACAGATAATTTTGAGGGTATTAGCGCGCTGTTGTCACGTGTTCCGGAGTTATTTCGTAGGTGTTTAGCGGCGAATATGTTACAGCTTGTGAAGGCTCTTCGCACAACACCTGAGGACAATAACATTCGACGCATTAGATGCAACAACATACGAGTGATGAGGGAATATGGCCACATTGCCTTGTGCAGCGAGTGTCCAACATGTCAGGTTATTCATTACGCGGCTGAGGTCTTGTGGTACATGATAGGATACAAGCTTGAGTACTCAACGTCGCCTGTGTGCTCGCTTCGGGTTTTGATTAGCAGCAGCCCGCCTATTATGTTGCCATGCGGCTCTGACGCCTCGGAGCACACTGTCTCCGTGGTTGGGTTTGAGGATTACTCTGAGCGCTTCTTTGCTCTTTATGAGCCCGACCCAGGGCGGCTGCCCGGCGAGTGGGTGCGGTGGTACTCGGCGCTGGGGGACGTTATCGCGGCTCTCGAGGCCTGCGTGGCGTGACCCGCACAACACGGGCGGGGAGGGGGTTGTGGAGGAGGTGGAAGACTGCGATATAGCTGGGGTCTTTGGGCTGGCAGTTGCCATAGCTCTTGTATAATATGCACGTTGATCTTTAAAATATAGATATATGTGGGATTAATTTTTTTTTTTTTTTTTTTTTTTTTTTTTTACGTTGTAATATAACTATAAAATACGAATAGAATAAATAACTATATATTTGTTTGTAAAGAACAACAAAGTCAAGGTAGAAAGTGATAAAAAGGTGAGAGGGGAGTGATATACATAAAAGGAAATAAAACAAAACACGTCACCAACCAACCAATTAAATATCAACGGGGGAAACAACCAAAACAACAACAAAAAAGAGAAACAGGCATTGTGGTCTTATTTGAATAAGACTTGGGTTTTATAGTAGTAATAGCATGTATGGTTCAAGAAGGACACAACGGGAGTCTAGACATCCTTCTTATCAGCTCTATAATTCTAAACGCTTTTGCTTGAATGGAAATAGAAATAAACGGTTGGAGAAGAAGCATGAAGTAGTGAAAACTAAGGACGTGCCTTTTTCTTCTGAGTTTTTTGGTGATTGCTTGACAGAGCATGAAAAGAAGGAGGTGCAGTCCTACGTAAATGTATACTATGCGGGACAGAATTGCGATAGGAAAATACAGGCCCCGGTTGAGGGCGGATACAACAATGGTTACGATGACGAGAGGGGGGATTATATGATAAGACTGCGTGATCATCTAGCTTATCGCTATGAGGTGATGGAAATACTGGGGAGTGGTTCTTTTGGTCAAGTTGTCAAAGGTTTTGACCATCTTAAGAAAAGTACGTTTGCGGTAAAAATTATTCGAAACAAGAAACGCTTTGCTATGCAGGCGAAAGTTGAGGTGCAAATTTTGGACCATCTTCGTAAGAATGATCCTAATGGAGCCTATGGGATTGTTCAAATGTTAGATAGCTTTTGTTTTAGATCTCATACATGTATTGTTTACGAGTTGTTATCTATTAATCTTTACGATTTTTTGAAAAGACGTAACTTTTATCCACTCTCACTAGCTTCAGTTCGAAGGATCGCTGCAGGGCTACTGCTTTCGCTTTCTTACATTTGGCAAGAGAATATTATTCACTGTGATCTAAAACCGGAAAATATACTTCTTAGAGCTCCTGACCGAACAGCCGTAAAACTTATTGATTTTGGGTCATCTTGTTATGAGAACTCTTCCATTTATACATATATCCAGTCCAGATTTTATCGTGCTCCAGAGGTGATATTAGGCTTTTCATACACTAAACGTATTGATCTATGGAGTTACGGATGTGTTCTATGTGAACTTGCCACTGGAACTCCGATATTTCCCGGAGAAAGTGAGCGAGACCAGTTGGCGTGCATAATGGAGTATCTGGGCACTCCCCCGCTGGACTGGATCAGCAAAGCACCCCGTAAATGTGAATTTTTTGACGTCAATACCGGTTACGCACCGAAATTGACTCCCAACAGAAAGCGAATAATACGCTACCCAGGAACTCGTTCTTTAGCGACATTTCTTGGTCTTTCAAAGGACGACGAATTTGTTAGTTTTGTTAAACAATTTCTCCGCTGGATTCCGCTTGATCGCGCCACGCCGCAGAGGGCGATGAAACACTCGTGGATTGCAAGCACTTTTGACGGGTTTCCTGCGCTCTCATGTGTGGTTTTGGAGGGGCAGGAAAAATCAACACTGCATGCAGCGAATTATAACGTTTCTTCAGACAGCGCTGTGTTACCGCAGAATGTGCCGCACTTACCAAAGATTTGCCAGTGATGACAGATATTGAGGACGGTGATTAACGCACACGCACACACGGAGAGATATATAGATACAGACAAATAGCAAACGTTTTTTAATTTTTTATTATTGTTCTTATTGTTGTTATTGTCATGTTTTTTTTTTGTTGTTGTTTTAGCTTTTATTAAGAGCTTGCTTTATCTGTGTGATGGCGTTATTTTAGGTGTTCTAATTTCTTTCTTCCTTTTTTTTGTTTTGAACAAACTCCTGTGGAGAAAAGATGACTTTTTTTTTGAAGAGGAATGTTCAGTTTTTTATTTTTTGCATTTTATATTTTATTTTTGAAAAGGCATTCAAGGAAGGCGAACGTTTTTATTGTTATTATATATATATGTTTATATATATATATATATATGTATATGGCGTTGTGTGTAGATATATCTTTTTTAAGTTAATGTAATGTAATGTATTTATGTGTGTAGGTTCACATATATATATATATATATATATATATATATATATATATATATATACGTAAATGTGCTTAATTCTATTATTTTTGTTGAATGCCAAAGCTTTTTCTTCTTTTTTTATACTGTTTAATATTATATTTATATTTATATATCTATATCTATCCATTTATCTGTCTATATATATATATATATATATTTATTCATCTATATGTTTATTTATATGTATATTATTTTTTTTTTATAATATTATATATATATATATATTTTAACCCAGAGCAACCTATTTATATATAATTTATGTCTATATATTTATTTAACGTATATAGATATAAATTATATATAAATAGGTTGCTCTGGGTTAAAATATATATATATATAATATTATAAAAAAAAAACTTAAAAAAAAAAAGAAGGTAGAGGAAAATCTTGGTGAAGAGAAGAATAAAAGAACAAGGCACAACTAATGTTTTTTTTTTTTTAATTATTATTTATTTCAGGGGATGGTGAAAGTTTATTTTTTTTTTTTGTTTGTGTAATATCTTTATCTATATATATATATATATATATATATATATTTGTATATTTGTATGTATGTGATAGTTTTATAACTTTTATTACTTTTGTAAACAAATAACTGATTAAGCCAATAAATAAATATTTTGCGTGTTAATGTATCTGTTTGTTTGTATGTATCAGGGAATTTGGAGTTTTTCTGTTTATTTTAAACAATGATAATAGTAGTACTAGTGATTGTAATAATAATAATAATAATAATATCAGTAAATATATGCTATTTATTATAATGACCATTATTATTATTATTATTATTATTGTTCTTTTTTTTTATTTTGAGCTTTATATATTTATAAGAAAAAAAAAAAAAAAAAAAAAGAAAAACAAGCAAAAACAAAATACAAACGGTTAGTTGCTACAGCCAACAAGAAACAACTATCAACGAATAAGGGTAGAGGAAGAAAAGACTTACATAAAAAAAAAAAGATTTTGTGTAAATAATTTTATATATTATTATTTTTTTTGTGTGTGATAAAATAAGTTGGACAAAAAAACAAAAACTTTTGCACTTTTAAAAAATAATAAAATCTTATGTTACAGTTGCAAATACGTTTATTAGTTCTTGTTGATTTTGTTTGGTATTGTTAATGCCATTATCACTACTTTTCTATTTTATTTTATTTTTTTTTTTTTGAGGGGGGTGGTGGTGGTGGGTGATTTAGTGAGGACTGGAGAAAACGTGTATTTAATCATTTTTATTTATTATTGTTGTTATTATTAGTTTTGGTATTTTTTTTTTTTTTTTTTTTGGTGGTGGTGTTAGTAGTGGGAAACGCAAATCACGCTTAGAAAGTACAACGAGAGCCAGCAAAAAAAATCAAAAATCAAACGCAAAGATATATATATATATAGTAATGAATTTTTTGCTTTATGTTTGTGGGGGTGCTGGCAGGTCGGCGGTGGTTATCCGCCTTCTGCTACTCTTGCTGGCGCTGCTCGCTGGTCGCTTTTACAGCCGCTGGGCGCGCGTCGGCGGCAGCAACAAATGGCGGCACGTGCGGAGGTCGTCCGTTGGTTCTGGGCAGCATAAGAGCATTTTTTTTGATAAAGCACTTTTTAGGCGTCTTATGGAGCTTTTTCGTATTTGTTTTCCGCGTCTTTTGTCTGCGGAGTCGGGGTTGCTCATTCTGTTAGCTTTGCTTCTTACTGTTCGCACCACGTTCAAGCTCAAGCTTGCCAGAATTGTTGGGGCGTGCGGCAATGCACTAGTTCAGAAGGATTTTAAGCGGTTTGCCTTTGGTGTTGCAGATATTCTTTTGTATGCAATCCCCACGGCTGCCACCACATTTGGCGTCGCGTACACAAAATCCACAATGGAGCAGTGCTTCCGCAAACGAGTGCAGGGTGTTCTACATGAGGAGTACTTTGAGGGACACAAAGTATACAAGTTGGCGATAATGAATTTTGTGGATAATCCATCCCACCGCCTGACAACCGACGTGCGGTGCTTCTGCAGGGAGTTGGCGTCTGTTTTTGCTGCAGTGATACAACCGGTTATAGATATTATTATTTTTTCTTTTTATTTTGCGCGGAATGGTGGTTGCGCCGCACCACTTTTAATGTTGTCTTATTATACGTTGGTTGCTTTTTTGTTACGTGCTCTTTTGCCGAATTTTGCAGCTTTAATAGCGAGAAGTCGAGGACATGAGGGCAATCTGCGAGCGTTACACACACAGCTAGTACGGCATGCGGAGGAGGTCTCGTTTTATCGCGGCGAGCAGGCGGAGTGCAATAATGCTGACCGGCTTCTTAAATTGTATATTCGGGCGGAGCAAAGTATAAAGAATGCCAAGTGGTGGAGCATGTTGGTAAACACTCTGTTACTTCGAGACGGTGCGACGTGTGTTGCCCACGTTGTTTGCGCATTAATTTTGAGGCGTGGGAAGAACCACCTTGACACCGCCCAGCTTGCTCAGCTTTTTCTTTCTAGCGCCCAGCTTCTTGTTCCATTTTCGAATGCGGTGGGAAAGTTGTTTTTGCTCCACTTGAAGGTTAGCGCGTTGTGTGGCAGTGCTCATCGCGTGGGGGAGCTAAGAGATTATCTTTGTGCCGCGGATGTGAGGGTGCAAAACGACGCACCAGGCACTGTAGTAGAGCTGGCGGACAGTGATGAGATTAGGTTTAGCAATGTGTCGATTGCCTCTCCCGCTGACCAGACTATATTGTCCGATTTTACAGCTGTATTTAGTAAGGGGCGCCACGCGTTGATTACTGGAGACAACGGCAGCGGCAAGACTGCCCTCTTACGGTCGCTCTGCGGGCTGTGGCCACTGCGTGGCGGCACACTGACGCGGCCCCTCCTCTCGCATCTTTTCTTTTCCCCGCAGCGGGTTTATCTGCCGCCTGGAAGTCTCCGCACGCAGTTTATTTACCCCGCGGTGGAGGGCGAGGCAGGCCGGGCCCGGGACGAGGAGCTCCTGCAGTTCGCCAAAGACGTTGGCCTGGACGCAGTCGTGCGGCGCGAAGGCGGCCTGGACGCGCAGAGGCCGTGGGCGAAGGTCCTCTCGGGCGGGGAGCGGCAGCGTGTCGCGATTGTCCGCGCGCTGTACCACCAGCCGACGTTTGTTTTTCTTGACGAGTGCACCAGCGCCGTGTCGCAGGACGTTGAGCCGCTGCTTTATGAAATTCTGCAGCGCCGCGGCATGACGCTGGTCACCGTCTCGCACCATGAGGCGCTGAGGAGTTTTCACCAACAGTTTCTGAATATTGAGAGGGATGGTGGTTACGCAATTAGTAAACGTAATGGCTTTTAGCGCCCTGGTCTTGAAGAAAATTTTATTTTTGTTTTTAGATTTGTAAAAAAAAACAACAACGGCAACAACAAAAACACAAAAATAAAACTAAAAACAAGCAAACAAACAAGCAAGGAAAAGGGATAAAGAGAAAATTACGAAACGTGAGAGACCATTTTTTTTTTTTTTTTACGTTGTGACTTTTGGGTAAAATTATTTTTAAACCAAGAATCTGCTAAGAAATGGTAATTATCTTGCATTTCAATATGATTTTAAATAAAAATACCGATAATAATAATAATATTAATAGTTGTTATGTGTATACGTTTATGTTTACCTTTTTTTTTTGTTATTGTGCTTGTTTGATTTTCATTGCTTTGCTGATATATATATATATATATATATATCAAAAGGTGGCAGAACAAAAGTAACCCCACAAAAAAAAAAAAAAAAAAAAAAAAAAAAAAAAAAAAAAAAAA
>JAWVMR010000369.1:15589-26917 GCA_036321205.1 Trypanosoma caninum | reverse complement strand
TAAAAAAAAAAAAAAAAAAAAAAAAAAAAAAAAAAAAGAAAAAAAAAAAAAAAAAAAAAAAAAAAAAAAAAAAAAAAAAAAAAAAGTGAATAATAACAACAAGTATTTGATTAAGGCCAGAAAAGAAAAAAAAATCAAAACAAAAAAATCAAAACAAGAATAAAAAATAACTCTTTTCCCTTTCTTTTCAAAGAGGAAAGTTTTAGCAAGACCTGTAGTAGTTGTTATCATTATAATTTTTATTTTTATTTTTTTTTTTGCTAAAGAGAGACGAGTAAAGTTAATAATAATAATAATAAGTTTACCAATGTCAACTATTTACAACTTTAAGGCAATGACCGTTGTCCCGACGTATAAGGACTTTATGGATATTGTGCTTTCTAAAACACAGCGCAAGACCCCAACCGTCGTGCACAAGGGGTACCACATTTCTCGCATTCGCCAATTTTACATGCGAAAGGTGAAATTTACTCAAAAAACGATTAATGAAAAGCTTTCTCATGTTTTGTTGGAATTTCCTCGCATGGACGACATACATCCTTTTTACGGGGACCTTATGCACGTGTTGTACGATCGCGACCACTACAAGGTGGCGCTGGGTCAGGTTGGTGCTGTACGACACATGGTAGATAACATTGGCCGTGACTATGTACGTCTGCTTAAATACGGCGATTCGCTTTATCGCTGCAAGCAGCTGAAACGTGCGGCGTTGGGTCGTATGGTGACTGCCTGTAAGAAACTTACCAGTGCGCTTGTGTACTTGGAGAAGGTGCGGCAACATATGTCTCGTCTTCCGTCTATTGATCCTAATGCCCGGACCCTTCTTATTACGGGTTTTCCGAATGTGGGCAAATCTAGCTTTATGAATAAGGTTACTCGTGCTGATGTCGATGTACAACCTTACGCCTTTACAACAAAATCTCTTTTTGTTGGTCACACAGACTATAAATACACCACTTGGCAGGTGATTGATACACCTGGTATTCTTGACCACTCGCTTGAAGAACGCAATGTTATTGAGATGCAGGCAATCACCGCATTGGCTCATCTTCGCGCGTGCATTCTTTTTTTTATGGATTTAAGTACTGAGTGTGGGTACTCAATTGCACAACAGGTTTCTTTGTTTAAGTCAATTGACCCACTTTTTACGGGGAAGCCAGTTGTTGTTGTTTTTAACAAGAGTGACATATGTACTATTAATGACTTGTCTGCGGAGGAACAGTCTCTTGTCATGGAAGCCATTGAGGAGTCCGGTGCAAAGTGGATCACGACCAGCACATTGACCGACGTAGGTGTTGGAGACCTAAAGACACTTGCATGTGAGACATTACTGGTTCACCGCTCTGAACAGAAGGAAAACAGCGGGCGATTTCAGGCAATTCAGAACCGTCTTTACTGCGCCTTGCCGCAAAAGCGGGACAATTTAAAACGGCCAGCCCACATCCCGAAATCGGTGGAGAAAGAAAGAGAGGAGCGTGAAGTTTTCGGTCCTCCTTCTGTTCGTCGCAAAACGGAAAGGGACTACGAATGGGAGAACGGTGGACCGGGGCAGTACCAGCCGAATGAGCGCAAAACGTGGGATTTGGAGGATTCAGAGTGGGTTAATGACATCATTCCTGACATTATTGACGGACACAACATATACGACCACATTGACCCAGACATTCATGATCGTTTGATGGAGCTGGAAGCCGAGGAAGACGCGCGAATACAGGAGTTGGAGATTGAGGCCTCTAAGAAGCGCACATATTACGAGTTGGACAGCGCGACGCTGGACGCGGTGCGCTTTATCAAGGACAAGGTCAAAGTGCTGCGCATGGAGAGGGCGATGAAGAATCCCGCTATTCGTCACGGCAGGCAGCAGGCCGACGCAATTAAGAGATTCAACAGCCGTACTGGTAGTCAAGATGCCCGCTCCTTCTCGGCCGCCACCACCGCCGCTGGTAGGAAACGTGGCCGTTCGTTGTCCGTAGCGCAGGAGGCGATCATGCGTGACCGCTCAGCTTCAACGCACGTATCCACAAAAGCGACACGTAGTATTAGCTCTCGCTCTGCTGGCCGCGAGCGCTCTTTAAGCGTGGGCCGAGGGGAGGGCTTCAAGGACATCAACGAGAAGCTGCGCGCGGTGAAGTTGAGCAAAGTGAAGGTGCGACCCCGCAGTCGTCTCGGAAAGAAGGGCGAGGGCGACCGTGATACGCCAAATCTCCGCCCGATGCACCTCTTTACAGGAAAGGTAAAAATGAACGGCAAACGCGACTGGCGTTAAGAATATATCGCGTAGAGGAAGAGAAAGGGGGGGGGGGGGAAATAAATGAAGTGAGCAATAACGAAAACAAACTAACAAGCAAAAAAACAAAAAACAAACAAACAAACCTAAGAACAAAAACAGCAACAACAACAGCAACAATGAAATAAAAAATAAAAATATAGGTAAATGATACGAGTTATTTTTTACACGTCGAGTAAACAAGACTAGCAACACAAACAAACAAACTAATAAAAAAATGATTATAAAGAGGATAAGAAGTACACACACACACAGACAAAAAAAAAAAAAAAATGATGGCATTAGTAAAGCACATGCATTTTTTTTTTTTTTTTTTAGGGTGGTTTGTATAGTTGTTTGATTTTTGTTTTTTTGTAAAAAAAAAAGTTTTTATGAGTTTTTTTGACGAAAAAGAAACGACTAAAAGAAGAGGAGAATGCCAAGATGCATGCAGTTAGATCTATACTTACTTCATGTTTGAAGCTGAAATGTTCAGAGGGGTGGTGTTATAACAATACTTTTTGTTAAGGATTAGTTGCAAGGAAACAGTGGGAATTTTACGTGCTTACAAAAGGTTAAAAAAAACAAAAGAAATGGTTTTGTGTATATGCGCTTATCTTTTTTTTTTTTTTTTTACTTTTGTTTGAAAACGTTATACTGAAAAAAATAGTAAGAGGGCGTGAAGCTGGTGGAAGAGTAAATTTGTGATTGTAGATATGTTTGTGCTCCCCAGGATGAAGGCTGTGTCGCGTGGCTTGCCGGTGTCGTGCCACGAACAATCGGCAGAGGAGTCCCCAACAATAAAACTGTCTCCGGTGCTGCTAGCATACTGGGGTCTTCCGCTTTACAGTGAGCTGCCAGAGGAAAGTGCGGCTCGCACGCAGCTGATGGAATCGTATCTGTTGGGGTTGATACATATTTTTGGGTTGCACAACGCCTCTGTTAACGCCATTTTTAAGACAGCAATTGAAAACGTGATGCGAGATGAAGTGATTGAACGAGAATTTTTTGAAGAGGATGCAGAGCATAGTGTTATAAAGCTTTTTATTGATTTTACACGCCGCAAAGGGCTTATGTGCCTACAAAAAAGAGAAGCCGCAGAGCGCTTGCGCGTTATCGACTCATACTTTTTGGCGACTTTGAACTTATTTGGTCATTTTGAGTTTATTCACAGGGAGCATGTGGCTCAGCAGTTTCTGGATAGTCTTTTCTTGAAGAAGTGTCAACTCTGCCCCTGGCGCAACTGGCCGCAGCGGTCATTTTTTCCCTCCAGCGGGGACGACGTGGGCTCCAAAGCAGCAGCGGTTATGCCTTCTGTTGACTGCCTTCTTGTCGAGGAGAGGGAAAAACGCTGTGGGATAATTGCCAGATTTTTTGGCAACTTGCATTTGATTCTTGAGGTTTTAGCGGTTTCAGAGAAGCGCATTTTGTATAACAATAATATACTGCAAGACGGAATAAGCGTGCGCTTTACGCTTGACCGGCTGGCCACTGTCATTCAGTCCACATTTCGTGGTTTTCTTTTGCGGCAAGGACAGCGGCGTTGTGGTGGCATCAGGGAAGCATGCTGTAAGGAAATGTAAAATTTAGTTGTATCTGCAGATATGGACTTTACCACTTAGAAGTGTTTATTTTATTTTATGTTATTTTTATTATTTGTGTGATTTTGTTTTTTGGTGTTGCTATTAAGTATATATATATATATTTTTTTTTTTTTTAAATTATTTTTATTTTTATTTTTATTCTTTGTAATTTTTTTGTGCATAGTTTTACTGATATATAAATATAAATATAAATATAAATATATTTATACCTATATCTATATATATTTATCTATATAATATAATCTAAGCTAATAATAGTAATAATAGTAATAATATATATATTAAAATTAAAGAGTAATACTTAATTTTAAAAGCTTTTTTTTTTTTTTTTTTGGAACATGACTGCTTTATCAACTGGCGCATTTGTTTTTTTGGATGAAAAAGGGAGATTACTTTTACTTGCAAGAGGCGCAAACCGTGAGGCGCACATAATATACGGCGGCGATGTTCTTTCATTTGCAGTTGCCGAGAATGAGAGTGTTCTGGCGCTGGCGTTCCCACCCGCGGCCGGCAAAGAGCTTTCCGTTGTTCGCCTTTACGCGTTTTCCAACGAAGAGCTCATGGACGCGCTGGCAGAGGTGGAGGTGAAAGTGACGCAGCTGCTTTGGGTGGGGACGCGGCACCTCGTCACATGCAGCAGCGCCGGGTGCACAATATACACGTGGGACGGTAGGAGGCTGAAGTTTTTCGTCTCTGACACCGCCACCAGCTCTTTACTGCACGCGAGCTGCGTGGGACTCATGTTTGAGGCGACGCAAACACTGCAGTATTGGAGCTTGGAAAAGAATCGCATGCTGGACTCGATAAAACTCTCTTTAAGGGGTCGTCGCCTTGTTTCTGTCTCTGGCGCGGGCTACTTTGGTTTTGCTTTGTACGATGACGGCTCTGTTTCTGTATTTTACATGCTAAAGGGCAGCATAAAAAAACTAGAGATGTTTGAACGCCTTTTTTCTGCGTCATCATTGCTGGCCAGTTTGAAGTCTGACGGGTCATCGCCTTTGTTGGCACGTGCACTCTCGTCTCGCAAAGTTCTTTTAGGTCTTCGGGGTGATGACACCGTTCACAAGCTGGAGTACAAGAATGAAAAGGTTTTGGTCAACAGCATGCAAGATAAACTTCCCTTCCCTTTTGCACTTTTGGCTATTTCTTGTGATGGAAGACGTTGCTTAGCTTTTAGTAAAGAAACAGGCAAGTATCACGCATTGGTTTTGAGCTTTTGTGGATCAAAGGCGTTGGGGGTGAATGGAGTAGAAAAAAGTAATGCTGGTGGCGAGCGTGAAGGGAGTAAGAAGGCGAATGCCACACTCTCCGCAATTGATGGTGTGGAGAGGCGCTCTGTTCACGGGGCCGACGAGAATATGTTGCCAGAGTTTGTTCAGTCACCTGGGAGTGTGTTGAGGACTTTGTTGGCAGGGAAAGGCGACGCGAAAAGAGGGATAACACCCTCGCAGCCTTTTTTTTCTCTTGGAACGTTGGCAGCTGTTGGGGGTGCCGCGTTGGTAGTTGCCGTGTTTGTCTACCGCTTCGCATTTCGCTGATGGTTGGTTGTGGAAAAAAGATAAAGGTGTACATGCGATGACAGACTGTCATACATACATGCATATATATATATATATATTGTCTTAAATTTTGTTTTTTTGCTTTTATGATATGAAAGATTGCCAACCCTGCAGCTAACAAGACAAAGTAAATAACAAATAACAAGAGGAAAGCAAAAGAATGTTATATATAATTATACGTTATACATTGTACATATGTACGATATATGATGTTTGGTCTTGCAGACTTTATTCTGTTTCATATAATCCTAGCAAAAAAAAAAAAAAAAAAAGAATGGAAAAAATATATGCTCTTTGTCAGTGTGTAATGTGTGTAGTATTTTTGTTTGCTAAAATTTCTTGGCAATTAAAAAAGAAAAAAAATAAAAAACTAAAAAAACAGCAAAACAAAAATTTAATATACTTTCTACTTTGTTTTGTTTCATTTTGTTTTTAGTGCTATTCTTTTTTTTTTTTTTTGTATTATAGCTGTGCCAAAAGTTATTGTGTACAGAGTTGTATTATCAAAAAGTGCGCAATCTAAGAACACTTTCTTGATGTCTGAGATTACAAAAAGGAAGTTGAAGACAGACGTTGGGAAAGATGTGGCGGCATTGCGGCGGCAGTCTTCTCCCGTCGTTAATGTTGAGGGGCACGCAAACGGCGGCGGAAAACATGCGGCGTGCGAGTCTGCAGAGAAGGCCGCGACTGCCCCACTGCAACGGCAGCAGGTAAGGGAGAAGAGCAAAGGGAAAAATGATTACGATCATCATTTGCCGTCGGTGTCGGCCTCATCTTTTTCTTTACGCGCGCATTTTTTTCGGGATTCATATTACACGGCGTTTTTGCAAACTCCGTCTTTATATCGCAGCTGCATTGAGCCCAGACTTGAGGCGACAACATTCGCGGCGCCCGGTTGTGGTGAGGTTCGTGTTTTGTGCGCCTTTTTTATTTGTGAGGGACACAAAAAGACTAACCGGCGCATTGTTGCGGTTGCGCGGGACTGGGTAGGGGCATTTGCTTTTTTTTTTCTTGAGCCTTTTAGCGAAACAAAGGAGGCTGTTGTTTTGGCTGCTTACCCCTTGCTGGAGTCGGTAAAAATGTCATTTGAATCATCACGGGAAGTTGTTTTTTTTTTAGATGGGATTGATTTTATGTTTTTTATGGAAGACCAGAAACAGGCGAAGTGGCTTCAGGATGCATTGAGAGCTGCAATGGTATCTATGTATGGTAAGGGCAATGATACTGAGCGAATAGTAAATATGCGGGCGTACAGTGTGGAGTTTGCTTCACACTACAGAGGTGAACTTGTCGCCACTGCTATTAAGCCACTAAATACTGTTTTTGCCACTTTTGTGGGTGATAATGATGCTGCACTAATGCGGAATAAGTTGGTGGAGCTGCGTGACTGTTTGATAAGGGTATCGCAAATAAGAGATAAGGTGGCGCAGCTATGGCTTAAATCCACGGATGAGCTTATTTATAAAGGAGCGGCGTCTTCTGCATGTACTTTGAAGAACCATTTAAGAGTGGTGGAAGAGTTAATACTGTGCCCGACTCTTTACGGTGACGCGTCATTTTCTGAAAAGATCTCTAAATGCTTAGAGGAGATTGGTGACAGGTTTCCGGAATTTGCAGCAAGGTGTTCACGCGTTGCTGTTTTTCTTGACTACACTGACCGTACCATGCTCAAATGGAAGTCACGAAATGAGGTCCCTGATATCTCATTTGAGCCCTGTTTTGAGCCCGAAAGGGGATCGCAGGCGGCTGCCTATGAGGCCCTATTGCTGAAAGAGAGATTCGAAAAGAATGCTCCGACGCACCACCACAAACCGGGTATATACTTGGTAGTTCTTTGTTTTTGTGGCGATAAGGTTTTTACAGATAGCAGTGGCAACTGGATTACGGAGCTTATTCACTCTGAGCCCACCCATGAGGAGCTCCGACAGCTCACAGCTGACTCAGAGGACTATCAATGGATACTTCGACTTGGTGGGGCGGACGCGGACTGGGCAGCGGGGGGAAGCTTTCGGGCGTGGGCTGACCTATACAAGGAACGGGGTAGGGAGTCGTTCAAGGCGCGCTTTATTCAGGCGGCTGCCAAAATGCAGCAGCGAGGATTATTTCCTCGGTTGGGATGCGTTTTTGACACACCGATTCTACAAGAGAAGGCTGGAAGTGCGCTTATTTTTACTCTCAGCGGTGTGGACTCTGAGTCAATAATTTCATCCGCTGCTGGGGTGTGGCGTAATATTTGTGATCTAGAGCCATCCAAGTATACGGACTTTCTGATGTGCTCAGAAAGTGCTCGTCTTGCGTTTCTTTCTGGCAGTTATCGTTGCTGTGTGCGCTATTTGAGCGCTGCCAAAATGTATTATAAAAGTTTTTTGGAGCGTTTGTCACCAGGGTTTTACATTGGTTTTTTTATAGCTTCTGTAGCTACAGCAGGAACGCTGATGCTTGTCCCTGAATGTAATCGGAACTTGCCGCCGCTAGTGAAGGTGAGCGCGGAAAAATCCCTGTCGTTATTACAGTTGCGGTGGTTGCAAAGCTTAAACTACCGTAAGGAAAGAAAAGGCACATTTGGGCTACCTGCTTTGGCGGATATTTTTATGCCAATAAATGACAATTTGCCGTTTGAGAATAAAGTGGCCTATGCTGTGACTGTACTGGAGGCGGCTGTAGGGCTGAAAGTAGAGAAGTTTTATGATTTGGAAATTTTTGTGTTGGATGAAGAGCAGACTATTTATGCTTTTTTTGCCGTGGCATATTATCCGCCACCGCTGCAGGATAGTGGAGGCGCTATTGAGGCACCGCCAAATGGCCTTGTGCCAATGACGTTTAAGCTTTTGAGTGTTGTTGATGACCACCACCATAGACGCTATTGGAGCAGTGTTTACGGTTTTTTTGCTGATGAGGCAAATGTCAGGTATAGGAAATTGTGCGTTGCGCCACCGCTTTATACTTCTGACGAGGTGGTTCGGTTGAGGCTGGTGAACGAGAAAATGTTATACGCAATGGATTTGGACAAGTATTTGTTTTTATTTAGCTGGGCGAGAGCACTTGCGGTGTGGCTGGAAATGGACGGTCTGACTCTTGTACAGAAGCACGCGGGGGATTTTTTGAAGGTTGCAGCAGCTGCTACGAAGGGAGATGGAGAGAAGGAGGGTGAAAAAGAGAATAAACGAGAAAGTAAACCGAGAGGCGCGTTGATGTCGGTGGAGGAAGTTGTCGAGATTGCCGTATCTAATCAAGCAGCAGCAACTGATTCTAACATGTTTTTGATGAAATCACTTTTGCTTCAACTAGTGACAGCTGACAAGCATGAGTTTGCGTCTATCCTGCAGCGTGTTCAAAGCATTGATGATTCCATGGCAAAGCACCACGCGAATTATTTAGTGTCTACCGAGAAGGGCAATAGAGAACCTGTTGCGACACTGCGTGGCTTTGATGAGGTACCGATGGATTACAATTTCTCTGCCGTGCGTCCTGCTTCAGTGTTTGAGCTACCATGCACACTTATGGAATTTGTTTCTGGTGGGGCCAACATTGCGGAATTGTATATATTTGCCTGTGAGATCGTTGACGAGGTCATTGAATTGGCCATCTCGGGCGGGGAAGCTGCAGTAGTCGGTCGTGTTGCTGAGAGGATGGTGTCATGTGTTGAGGCTGCGGAGGATATTGTGGATGGCGCCGCGTTTGAGGGGCTGCGCACGGAGATTGAAGAGATGGCGTGGGCAAAGCGAGAGCTTTTCTTGCAGGAGTGGAGAGAAAGGTTTAACGTGGGGTTTGCACTGCCAGCGTTGGATGATGAGGGGTTAGATAAGGCTATGAAGGAGTCTAAACTTCCGTTTTACGAAGGCTCCTCATTGTTTATGAGATCTTCTTCGGAGGCCTTGCGGGTGTGTCTTGCACGTGCAGCCGGCGATGCCAAGCAGCTGCAAGAGCTTTTGTGCGTTGCCAACTCCGCCCTTCATGTTATTGATTTGGGGAGCTGTCTCCACTCATACAGCGACGTTTTTCAGAAGAGTAAGCGGGGTTTTTGTCACGGCAACGATGGCAATAGTGAAGAGTGCAGTGTTGACGTAAAGACAGATATCTCCACTACTAATGTCGCTGCAGCCGCGTCTACCAACGCCAAGGTACAAATTCTTGTGACGCTGATCTCACGGGACCAGCGTGAGATACCTTTATAT
Organism: Trypanosoma caninum; assembly: GCA_036321205.1. NCBI lineage: Eukaryota > Euglenozoa > Kinetoplastea > Trypanosomatida > Trypanosomatidae > Trypanosoma > Trypanosoma caninum. Next base: position 17,313 of record JAWVMR010000369.1, on the reverse strand, counting down.
TTGCTTGATCCTCTTCGATGCTTGTTCTTTTCTGGCGACAAGCCGACACGTTTGCATTTTAGCAATTTTAGTTACAGCGTCCTGTTTGTATTTGGGAACCATATGAACGCAGCAAGAAGTGAGGTTGCCGCGCAGCTTTACGATTTGGCGCTTGTTGAAAAGGAGCGACAGTCTACATTGCTGGACATGGCAATTCAATTGCAGGCACCTCTTCTTGCTCTTCGACTTTTTTCATTAATTTATGGCTTTGACTATGATAGATTTAATGAAGAAGGTGCTCGCTATGTGCATGAAAGGGTAACTACCAAAGGGAATTTTTTTTTTGTGTACAGTATAGAGGACTGGTTTTATATTGAAGACCTGGGAGGCCCTTCTGTTGCTAGCGCGTTTGATGTTCTTTGGTGGCTGCGGTATCTAAGGGAAGTTGGGGCTGCCCATTGCAACTACAGCAGCCACGGCGGCGCGTGGAAGAAAGTGTACGCGGAGACGCGGGTCAGCATGTTTCTCTCCCTTGGTGTTGGCAGCATCACTGAGGATGAAACGGGGCTTTGGCTCAAGTGGTTTGGCCCGCTCGTGTCGCACGTTAGCCTTAAGGGAGAGAGTGGCGTAACGGATGCTGAGGTGAGCGTCTTGACAGCTGTGTTTCCAATGCTGCGGTCGGTCGATATTTCTTGCACTGCTGTTACGGATGAGTCAGTACGCCTGCTGTGCGCGCGATGCAAGCAGTTGGTGGAGTGTAACGTGGCGGACTGTCGTATCTCTTGCGAGGGGGTTGTGCATATGAAAGAAATATGCAAAGTAAACGTTGAGAACTTGTGATAATAAAAAAAACAAAATAAAAAAAAAAAAAAAAAACAAGACAAAACAACAACAAAAAAAAGGAAATGGACAATTTTTTGTTTTTGAAAAATTATTTATTTACTTGGCGCATTGGAGGACAAATAAATTTTTGTGTTTATTTATTAACATATTTATTTATTTTTTTTTAAAGCATGTTCCTCTCTTTGTAAAAGGTAGCAAGAGGGTGGTGTTCATAAGAAAAAAAAAAAAAAAAAAGGTGGTGGCGGTGGTGGTAGAAAGGGGAGAAGTAAATATAGATAGCCGGAGAGACTCGGTAAGACTGCCGGCGGTGGCATGTCGAAGCAAGAGTTGCTGAAGGAGGCGATGCGGGAGGTGTTGGAGGCAAAAGGCGTGATGGACCATATTAAGGCGGAGCTGCGTGCCGCTATTTTTCACTCATTGCAGGAAGGTGCCGCGCTGGACTCATCATCGTCGTCAAGACCTCCAGTCCCGCCTGAGAATTTGTTGATAAATGAACTTATTAAGGAATATCTGGCGTTTAACGGAATGGAGCACTCACTTTCGGTGTTTTGTGCAGAGTCTGGTGCATCAAAAAACTCTTCAGCCGCAGTTCCCCGTGCTGTTCTTGCGGCGCAGCTGAACATGACTGGGGCACCGGCTTCTGTACCGCTGCTTTACTCAATGATTCACGAGGCACGCGCGCTGGTGGACACATAACAACAGAAGGCGAACAGGCGGTGAGGGGCGGGCAATGAGGGGATAAAAAAACGAACTGGAAAGGGCAATGCGAAGCTACTAGAGGTCTGGTGGGTTGTTTTTATATCTAGTTATATCTATATGTATTGGTATAAGGGACGGGGGGGGGGGGGGGGGGGGGGGGTTTTTTTCTTTTGGTTTTTTTTTTTTTTTTTTTTTTTTTTTTT
>JAWVMR010000369.1:0-15502 GCA_036321205.1 Trypanosoma caninum | reverse complement strand
GGGGGGGGGGGGGGGGGGGGGGGGGGGGGGGGGGGGGGGGGGGGGGGGGGGGGCGTGTGACATTTGCACTTGCGAATTTTTTTTATTTTTTATTTTTTTTGTGTGTGTGTTTAACAACGAATGTGTTATAGCCCAAATAAACTGCTGAGATTAAAAAACCACAGTTTTATATAAAAATAAGAAGAAAAACAAAAACACCAAAGAAATGGGTAGTGATAAGCTTTTTGATATTATATTTAACATGAAGTTTGCCATGAAGCAGGTGAACAAATGTGCTGCTGCGGCGGAGAAGGCGAGTGAAAAGGAGAAGTTGCTTATAAAGAGGGCTCTTGAAAAAGGCAACGTCAGGGCTGCCCGCATCTACTCTGAAAACGCCATCCGAAAACGAAACGAGTCGCTGGCTTATCTCCGTCTCGCCTCTCGTCTTGACGCTACCATCTCGCGCATACAAACGGCGGAGCAAATGAAGTCTGTCACAAAGGTTTTCAAGAAAACTGTAGAGAAGCTGGGTGGTGTGGTTAATTCGATGGACCCAATAAAGATTGCGAAAGTAATGGATGAGTTTGAGCAGCAGATAGGGACGCTCGACGTCAACCTTGGCACAATGGACGCCGCCTTTGACAGTACGCAGGCGGGAACTGTGCCGGTCAAGGACGTTGACTCCCTCATGGAGCAGATTGCTGCCGAAAACAATCTTGACATTAGTGCGCAGATGGGCAGCGTGCCCGGGCACGGCATTTTACAGTCGGCTGGGGCCGGCAGAACTGAGGAGAATACGGAGGATGTGTTCACGCAAGAGCTCAACGAACGACTGCAGAGACTGGCAGACAGTCGCGTGTAGTTATTTGAGCGAAGTATGAAAATAATACCCAAAACAAACAAAACAATTTTTTAGTGCTGCGAGACGCTGGTGTGACTAGTGTGTTTATTTCTGTTTTTATTTCTTTTTTTATTTTATTTTTTATTTTTATTTTTAATTTTATTTTTTGTTTTTGTTTGGCCAGTTGCGTTTGAGGTGAACTACTGTATACATGGGTATCTGTGTTTTTTTTTTTTTTTAAGTGAGACCTGTTTATTTTACGCTTTGCTTATATATATATTTGTAGTTGATCTGCTGTTATTTTATTTTATTTTATTTTTTTTTGCCTAAAGTGTTTGTTTTTGTCTACGCTGCATCGTTTTAATTGTATATATTTGCTATTTAATACTTTTTTGTGCTTTGCTTTGGCAAAAAATTTAAAGTGGATGCGTAAGGCTGCCAAGCGTACGGCATGTGCGGAGGAGGGGTTTTCTCCAGCCACACGCAGGCGGCTACGTGACTCAACAGAAGAAGAAATGGAAGAGACAACGCACGATGAAAAATGTCTGCAGCAGAAGAAGGTTGCTGCGACTGCGCGCCGCTCCGCCAAGGAAGAGAGCATCGAATGGGTGGACACAACTGACGAAGAGGACGGCGATGACGATGATTACGATGATGATGATGATGGTAGCGTTGATGAACGGTTTGATGATGTGGCTGAGGAAGAGATAATTGGGAACGATGAGGACGATGAGGACGATGATTACGCTGACTTTCAGCGTGAGGCAGACTTATTAACGAAAGGGCTAAGGCGCGTGACATTTGAGGACGATCTGCCTGGACGGCGGGAGGGAAGCGAGGGTGGTGATAATGACGCCGTGACTACTGTTTGGCGCGGAGATCAGGTGGAAGGGGGCGCAAGCCAACAACTTGAGTATTCAAATAAAGCATATGACTCCTTTTTTCAGCTGCGCTTAGAGTATCCGTCTCTTTCTTTTGATGTTATTCGTGACAGCGACGCTGGTAACCACGCAAAATACCCTCTTAAGCTGACATTAGTTTGTGGCTCACAGGCCGATGATCTTGCAAAAAACCAGTTGTATATTTTGCGTGTCACAAACATCTGCCGGACGAAGCATGATGGTGGCAGTGAAAGTGACAGTGACGACAGTTACATTGGTGACGAGGGTGATAGTGAAGATGATGACGATGAGGAGTTGGAGGAAGAGAACAACGGCGAGCCAATGGTAAATCATCGAACGATTTCGCACTACGGCACGGCAAATCGTGTCCGTTGTTCTCCACATAACGCAAACCTAGTTGCAGTGTGGTCGGACGCTGGACATGTGCAGGTGTTTGATGTTACCAATGAGGTCACAATGCTATGTGACTACGCTAACTGGGCTAAAAAACAGGCAAGAAATTTCAAGCAGCCAAAGAAATCGGCTGCGTTGCTTTTTTGCACTCCGTCAACAACACACAAGACAGAGGGGTATGGGCTAAACTGGAGCACGGTTACGCAAGGTGTTTTTGCTTCTGGTGACTGTGGTGGGGATTTGTTTGTGTGGCAGCCCTCAAGCGATGGTCGTTGGCAGGTTACCGCCAGCAGCACCGACGACACGCAAAGGCGATCTATTGAAGAGATTCAATGGAGCCCTACGCAGGCTGACGTTCTCATCACCACACGCGTCGGGGGGGTGGTTGAGGTCTGGGATACCCGTGACATGCGGGCCAGCAAGTTCCACTGGCAGGCGGATCCCACTGACATAAACGTCGCTGACTGGAACAAGGCGCGCCAGGCCTCGCATCTGCTCGTTACCGGGGCTGACAGCGGCGCTGTGGCGGTGTGGGACCTCCGGAAGGTATCTGCGGCCACCCCCATTCAACAGTTGTTGTGGCACCGCGGGAGCATCACCTCCGTGGAGTTCTCGCTGCACAATGAGAGCGTTCTCTCTGTGACGGGGGCGGACGGCCAGTGCACGCTTTGGGACCTCAGTCTTGAGCGCGACCCCAGCGAGGAAAAGGAGGTGATCGGGGAGCTTTTTGGCCGGCAGGATCTGACAGGCATCCCCGACCAGCTGATGTTCCAGCATCAGGGGCTCGAGCACCCAAAGGAGGCTCACTGGCACGCGCAGATCCCCGGGATGGTCGTCACGACGGACTACGCCGGGCTTCACCTTTTTCGACCGATGAACTGGCGCTCACTTATGAAGTGACAACTGGCAAGGAGAGAGGGGTATGTGAGAAAGATGGGGGGAGAGAAGAGAAATCAAGGGAGACAGTAAAGGTAATAAAACTATAAAGATATGAAGGGGGGAAGGGTGTAACCGTTTAAGGTTTTTTTTCTTTTTTTTTTTTTTTTGGTTGGTTGGTTGGTTGGTTGAACACAAAGGAGGTTTTGCGCATTGCGTATTGTCAGCTAAAAGTTGGAAAAATAGGAATAATAATACTGAATACGATGAAGAATTTACATCTTTTTTATTGTAGAAAGACAGATAAACAATATTTATGTCTATATATACGCTTATGCTGTGTGTTTGTTTGCGCTAAGTTGGTCGTTGTTAATATTAATATGCCTGCTTGCTGTAATTATTATTATTATTATTATTATTTTTAATTTATTTATTTGGTGCCTACCCACTTGCATTTTTATTTTTATTTTAGCTGTCAAGCTTGTTGTAATTAGATCAGGGAGTTAATTTTTTGAGTGCCATCATCATTATTTTTTATGCTAAATGATTTTGGCAACTTCGTTATTTGTCCTACTTGTTCGCTGGAGCATTGATGTTACCGACCCGAGTGTACAGGAGTTCATGTACTACACATTCTACATTGTGCATACTGTGCTTTTTGTCATGGTATTTTATCTTTTTTACCGCATTTTATTATCCTCTGATACTCGTATGGTGCGGACAAAAGACCAATATACAGGCGAGATGCGGCAAATGACTGCAAAAGACTATGACTTCAGCATCTGGCGTCAGTTATTTTACTTGCGGATTTTGCCGATGTTTCTGACGTCCTTATTTGTGGCGTTGCGCTTTAAGACGCTTATTCCACTTTTGCTGCAAAGCGTCATGCAGCCAGTGAACTTTTACCAGAACCCACTTTTTCAGCTTTATGTGCTTTGCCGTCCGGAGGAGGGTAAACTGTTGCGTCCGTGGGATGAGGATTTCATTGCACCGAAGTGGCTGAAGGAGATGTGGGAAAGATACATGGTGAGTTAGACTATAGCTTTATCGTTGTTGTTATTTGTCCTTTTTGCTTTATTTTGGCCTTGTTTGAACAGCGAAAGCCAATGAAAGTTGATATGTTTTACGGCTTCTTTTTTTTTTTTTATTTTATTGTGATTTTTTGGATAAATAAAGCAAACGAAGGGAAAAAAAAGAAATGTAACTGTGAGATGTTTTTGTGGTTTGACAAAGAGCTGATTACAGCCGAGTACTACGTGGAACTGGGAGGGTAAGTTTCTGGGGAGCTAGGGGTAGTGTGTGGTGGAAAAGACCGGTGTTATAAGGATAAACACATAACTACATATATATATATATATATGTATGTATGTATATATATATGTGTGTGTGTGTATGCTTTTGTGAGAAATAGCAAGAAGAGGGTGTTGTTTTGCTATTGTTGGTTTGGTTGTCTGTTGACTGCGGAGAGCGGGAATGCAAGTGTGTTGGGTGAAGTGAAAAATGAGGTACATTTTATTTTGTAACATTAACTTATACGTACATATAGCTGTTTAAATGTTAGCAATAGTGACGCTTTGATGGTTACTTTAGTTAATTTTTTGATTACTAAGTATTTTGTTACGCTTTACTATATAATTAATTGACGTATATATCTTGTTTTTGAAGTGAAGAATAACCAGGAACGAGTAGCTGTGTGTGTGTGTGTGTGTGTGTGTGTGTGTGTGTGTGTGTGTGTGTGTGTGTGTGTGTGTGTGTGTGTGTGTGTGTGTGGTGGTTATAGGTTTGACTGGCGCATATACAGGTTTGGCGTTTAATAGAAAAAAGGGTTATTTGACACAGGTTGTTATTATCATTATTATCATTATGAGGGAACTTTTAGACAATGCGCTAAGGTCTGGTGACGTGTTGAGTCTTGAGAGTGCAATAATTAGTGCCCAAAACTGCATTTTGTCTTCGTCAAATCCGCGTCAGGAAAGCGGCCGTCTTAGTGACGTTCTCCTAAAGGCAAGAAAGGCACTTGTCCAGTATCTTGAAAAGTGCGGGCCGCTGCTTAAACCGCTTCGTCGGGCGTGCCGTAACTTTGACGAAAAGGCCTTGGCTGATGCGCTGCGCAAAATTTATCTTGCGCCATCTGATCTCCGGCGCCACATGCAGACAGACGTTCAGCAGGCAGAATCGGTTCTTTATCGCATTCGAACTACCGCGGAAAATGCCCAGAAACTTTTGAACTGTGGCGACTGGAGGGAGTTGGAGCATTTTATTGACAGCAACGCCGCATTGCTTCACGAGAAAACTGTGTTGGCTCTTATGCAGCGAAGGGAGGCGTTGATTATGCAGCGTTCTGATGCGCAAACAAAAGATGCGTTGCGTGTTTCTGAGCCTTTGTCACTTGTGCGTTGCGTCCGCGCCAGAGCTGAGGAGACGGTGGGCAGTGGAGTACCCGTCGTCTCGTTGCTGCGCGCGATGGAGCGCGATGAGGAGGACTGTCGCCGCGCGGTGCTGGGGGCTGAGCACGCGGCGCGTGTTTCGTGTCTGAGGTTGGAAATGAACGCTATGGCATTTGTGCTGCTTTCGCAGATGACGCGACCTTTTGGCCAAACGGTGACTGGCGGAGATGCCTTTGCGAGTACTGCGGCAACTCCGGACGTGTCGCCCATCAAATCTGCCCCGCTGACTGATTCTGCACCGCCTGTGGAGCGGCAGCAAACGCCTGTCATCACTGCGACCTCCCCATCTGCGGTGTTTCGCGGCTGTCGGTCGAGTAACGAGGCAGTGGTGGATGTTCTTTGCTTCTTGCCGTTTTTTGGTGCACTGATGCACGAGGAAGAAATTTGCCGCCAGAATATTGAGGGTTTGGAAGAGTTTGAACGCAATGTGTTCCTTTTTCCAATGGCTACGCGAGGCATTCTTTTTGGGCGCGTTTTTTAAAGAGGTTAGTTGTAAAATTATGTTTGCTACATGACGAGAGTTTTTTTTTTTTTTTTTTTTTTTTTTTTTTTTTTTTTGGGGGGGGTTTTTTTTTTTTTTTTTTTTTTTTTTTTTTTTTTTTTTTTTTTTTTTTTTTTTTTTTTTTTTTTTTTTGTTTATTTTTTTTTTTTTTTTTTTTTTTTTTTTTTTTTTTTTTTTTTTTTTTTTTTTTTTTTGGTAGAGGTGGCCATGTTTTTGGCTTGATGTAATTTAATGACACCAGTTTGATATTGTTAATTTTTTTATTTTTATTCTTGTTTACTGTGACACCATATAGTATAAAAAAATTTTTTTTTTTTTTTTAATTTTTTAAATTGTATATATGTATATTAGTTTCTTTTGCATTTGGGGACAATATACGTTGTTTGCGTTTTTTACTTTTTTTTTCTTTTTGTGTTTTTCTGCTCTGCTGCGATCATCGTCTGACTGATGGCGGAGGGGCAGTTGCCGCGGCAGTGTTGCTCGCGGTGCGTGTGCGGCTGCGGCTGTTGTCGTCTTCTTCGCGAGGCGCACGAGGCGCGTGTGGAGGAACAGAAAAAAGTGGTGGCGATGTCGGAGTCATGCAGGTGGCACCCGCTGGACGTGCCAAAGATGGGGCTGAGGGCGAAGTCTTTTATGGAGGATGAGCCAGAGGACTATGAGGATCCACAAGTAGTGCTTAGAATGCGTTTTATGCACTAGCTGTTTTTTCTTTTTTTGTTTAACTGAGTATTTGCTTTCCTCTTATTGCGTTTATCATTATCATTATTATTATTATTTTTTAATTTGGGGTTTCTTTTTTTAGAATGAAAAAAAAAAAAAAAAAAAAAAGATGAGGTATTATTTTTTGCTTAAATGCAATTCAGTGAAAGAAACACATATGGTATGTGTGTCTATATATGTCTTTGTGCCACCTCTATATAGATGTATATATATATATATATATATATAGTTTCATATAAGTGTATATGTATTTTTTTTTTCTTAAATTTTTATTTATTTTTTTTATTATTTTTGAATGATGAAAGGACGTATAGGACTTTATATTTTGTATATATTGCCTTTTAACGCAGAAATAATGGCCTCCACACAAGGCTCATCACCAAGAAAACAGCGGGTTTCTGCAGGTGATTCGTATTTTTATTGTGAGTGCAGTAAACCAAAGGTGGAAACATCGTATCGCATTCGGCTTATTTCTGGCACAGCAAACTACACTCTTTCTGAAAATGTGGCAAAGTTTTTGAATATGTCTCTTTGCCGCACTGAGATTAAGCGTTTTGCTAATGGAGAGCTAAACATCAAAGTGATAGATGACGTGCGTGGTGATGACTGCTTCATAATTCAGCCTATAGCGGCAAGCGAGGAAACAGACCTCAACACGGCGATGATGGAGTTGCTGTTGCTTGTGCACACGCTGAAGCTTTCTTCCGCCAAGAGGATTACCGCTATCGTTCCGTACTTTGCTTACAGCCGCCAGGACAGAAAAACGGAGCCGCGTGTGCCAATATCAGCGTCTGCGGTGGCGCAGCTCTTACAGTCTATGGGTGTTGACCGTGTGGTGACGCTTGATTTGCACTGCGGCCAGATTCAGGGCTTTTTCCGAAACATGCCTGTGGACAATCTTCTTATGTTTCCCGAGTTTGTGGCCTATATCACGCGACAGACGTGGTTTGTGAAGGAGAAAACAGTTGTTGTGTCCCCTGACGCTGGCGGCGTTGAGCGCGCCAATGTCCTGGCGGACCGCATCGGGGCGAGCCACATTGTCACAATTCTCAAGCGACGGGTTGAGGCCGGCAAGGTGGACTCGATGCAGACGGTTGGCAACGTCGCAGGGTACACCTGCATCATAGTTGACGACATGGTGGACACCGCGGGGACTCTATGCAAGGCCTGCACTTTGCTAAAGGAGATGGGCGCGGTGCACCTGGTGGCGTGTTCCAGCCACGGGATTCTGACGGACCCGGCGTGCGAGCGCATATCAAACTGTGACGCGCTGAGTGAGCTGATTGTTTCTGACTCCATTGCGCAACATGTGAACTCCAAGAAGTGCAGTAAGCTCACTGTTCTTACGATAGCGCCATTGCTCGGGAGGGCAATCGACAATCTTCATAACGAGGCTTCTTTGTCTTCTTTGTTTTTGAAGCATGGGGACCATGAATAGCGCGCGACTGGGGTTTCCAGCAGAGAGCAAGCGCAACAGCGGCAAGAAAGCAGTAGGCAAGGCAAAAGAGAGGAAAAGAGAAACAAAAAATAAGAAAAATAAGAAAAATGAGATCTAAAAACAAAACAACAGCAAAAAAAAAAAAAAGAGAGAGAGAAACAAAAGGGGGGGGGGGGGAAAGAAAGATTGTGTGCTACATTAGGTTTTATTTGTTTAAAGCAACATCTAAATTTTTATTTATTTCTTTCTTTATATATATATATATATATATGTATACAAGATGGGCAAGAGTGGAACAGTGCATATGAACCACAGAACGAATGCCAACATGCCTAAAGTACTTACATGTCGCTGGATTTGTATGGGAGAATTTGCATTAAAGTTTAAAAGAAACAAACACCGAGTATACGCGGACGCAAATTTTTTTTTTTTTTTGACTGCCTTGAAAGATGATGCTTTTTTATTTGGTTAAAAGCAACCGGCTTTTTATTGTTACAGCGACGGTTGTTTGGCTACCTAAGAGTTCTTTATGATATATTTCCGAAGATAAGTGAAAAGTAGATTTATACGCTTATTTCTTAAGAATAAAGAAATGTGACAGTTGTGTAACTGTACGTTGTATGCACGCGTGTTTTTTTTTTTTTTTACTTGTCACTGTTGTTGTTTTTAGTAAAGTAATTTTGCGTTTTTATTTTAAAAGGCTAAACGGATGCTTTTTTTTGTTTTCAGGTAATTAGCGTGTTCTGTTCACAATAAAAGTTTAAAGGTCTGTGGAGGGAAACGGTAAAAAGTGTGCGACAAGGAAAAAAAGAGAAAAAAAAGGGAACGGATTTGTAAAGCTTTTTTTTTTTTTTATGTTTTATTTTTGCTTAAACATTTGTCGATTTTTTTTTTTTTTTTTTTTTTCGCGTTTGTGTTATGTCTGTGCCTGTCTGTGCGTGCCCCTCAAACCTTCCCACTCGCCCCCACACAAAACAAAAAACACAAAGGAAAAAAATAAAAAAGGAACAAAAAAAAAAAAAAAAAAGGACGGACGAGAGGTGTGAGAGTTGACTATAGAAGGTGGAGATTGTCATGTCGTCTCGCAGTTCTTCTGATGTGACTGTGGCGTTTGTGCGTCTTGACTCCTTCACAAGAGACACCAGTAACGACAGCCTGAGGAGCGAGCTGAGAAATATTGAGCCGTCCTCTGCTGGGGCTGCTGAAAAGATGAAAGCACTGCCCACCTTGCAGAATGAAAAATCAAACGAGGACGAGACCGCCGCGTCCGGCCCGCGGCTGTCGGCCCTGTTTGGCGCAGTGTTCAATGGCACCGCAAACGCCATTCGGCGGGTCAAAAGCGCCACCGACAAAGTGTTGGGGCGCGTCTTGGAGCCCACATACAAAGGCAATGACAACTCCGAAACCCCGAACTTTCTTCAGGTTGTTCACATGGATGACGAGGTTTTTACGCATTCCTCCAATAACTTTGTTACACGTCTTGATGTTGGTGGGCTGCCAGAAGATGATGAGGATGGTGATGGTGATGATGAGTCACCATTTATTGAGGTTGATCTTGTATCCACATTACGAGCTTATCGCAAGAATCCAAACGAGTGCTTTGGTCATCTTGTTGCTGCCGCTTTGTCTTCTCGTTCTGTAGATAATCCTGTGACCGGCGAGGAGCTGAAAGAGGCGTGGCTCAATCTCTATCTTGTGCGCATGTTGGTTGACTCAGGACATCTTAAATTAGATGACGAGTCGGTGCAGGCGGAGATACAGCGCTGTGTAGATTCGATTATTCCTTCTGAGGCTAAAAATGTATCACTTAGCGTCTATGAGGATCTATCCTCGCTTTTAAAGCTTACTTTTGTGCGACTGAACCATGGACAACACGCGGCAATGAAAAATAGCGGTTTTGAGTTTGTTAAACTTATTCGTAAATACCCTCATATTGTGCCTTCTGGCCGATTGAGTTTTATTTTGTCTAAGTGTAGTAACTTAGCGTGTCTGTTTGATGTAATTACAATCGTGGTAAGCACCGCTGCGATTGTGTGGGTCTTAGCTAGTATTGCTCTTGTTTTGCTTCACTTGTCTAAAATGAGTGCGGGGAGCGCTAAAACAGTGAGCATGATTAATATAGTAATCACATATGGTTTGGGATATGCGGCACACTTGATTAGCATGATATTTGTGATGCGTGCAAAGGAAAGAAATGTGGTATATGGGCGAATGATTTGGTCTTTTCCTTCTCCTTATTTTCATGTTATACCTGTGCTGCCGTTGTACGATATTGTTACTCTTTTTACGTATTTGCGTTACCGCATGGCAAATCGATCAGAAGAGTACGTCGCCATTTTGCACGATATTCTTAGTGCTCAAGCTTTATCCAGTCTATGCTTTGCATTATGTGTGGCGTTACCGCAGCTTATCTTTTTGTCTTTCACTATTGCTAAAGTCATTAACGATAAAAATGAGTTTGATGCGAGCCATTATTCCTTTACTTTGCTGGCCGTCTCTACAGTTTTGACTTCTTGGTTTTTTGTATTACGTATGTTTTATATATTTGCCACGTCTGACTCTATTAATGCCTTTGGTTTTGCTTGCTTTGGATTACACAGTGAGCAAATTGTAGAAAAACACTCTGCTGTTTTACGTATGATATGTGTTTCTTTTCTTTTTTTGTTAGAGTTAAATATATACTTTATAATAAATTTTGCAGCAAATCTTGTGCGATGCAGAACGCCGTCTTTAGTGGTTATCTCATTAGCCGGTACATCAGCCTTTCTCTTGCTCATCTTACTTATCATTTTGCTTTTGCGCCGCAAGAGTTTGTTTCGTCTAATGTTGGTTAACCCTGTAGTTACGACTTTGCAGATTATTTTGCTTGTTAGTCACGATTACATATTTCAGAGGGAATGTTCTTTTTCTGAAAAGTTACATGGTATGTTTTTATTTTCTTACGGCATATGGGCACTGCATTTTTTGTTTTTGTTTTTATGGATAGCACAGTCGGTTTTTTTGTTGGTTGTAAAGAGGATTAGAGGCTCACGTTGACTGATCCTTTATGCTATGTGCTCTCCAGCGTTTGGGTCTTTCTCTTTTTCTTTTTCTTTCTCCTTTTTTTTTTTTTTTTTTTTTTTTTTTTTTTTTTTAAAAAAAAAAAAAAAAAAATATTTTTTTTTTTTTTTTTTTTTTTTTTTTTTTTTTTTTTTTTTTTTGGTGGTATGATATATATATATCGTTTACCATTCTTTAGTAAATTTTATTTTTATCCGATGTAACTGTAAATTTGCAAATACCGTTTGAATAATATGCCTCATTTTTGCTTCTATTTTTTGTTTCTTGTTTCTTGTTGTTTTTTTTTTTTTTTTTTTTTTTTTTTTTTTTTTTTTTTTTTTTTTTTTTTTTTTTTTTTTTTTTTTTTTTTTTGTTTTTGTTTTTGTTGTTGTTTGTTTGTTTGTTTGTTTGCTTCTTGTTTCTTGTTTTTTTTGTTTTTTGTTTTTTGTTTATGGCTGGGGCGTTCCGGTTTTTGTTTATGTTTAGGCTTTTTTAAACCAAAAAAAAAAAAAAAAAAAAAAATTAAGCTATGCTTGTGTAGCTTTTTTAACAGGTCGATATACGCCAACCACAACAGCATGATCTCTCTCAAAAGGCTCCAGTGAAACTTGTTCTAAAGGTTTCAATCGATCTTTCCTCAACCTGTTAAGTTCTGATGCAATTACAACTGGAGCCTCAAGTGTTGAGTCGATGCAGTTAGCTTTGATTGATATAACATAGTAACCACCATTTTTTAAAAACGCCTGAGCGTTAAGCGCAAGAATGCGGGCCTGGTCCGGTTGGGCAACATCCATAAAAATACAGTCAACCATGGACACAAGCATGCGGTACTTCATAGGGTAACGAGCATCTTCAATGATTGGAACGATGTTCGGCCTTCTCTTGGACATATCGACCAGATCTCGCCCACTTCGACTGGAAAACTCTATCACATACACAATCCCCTCAGGCCCAACAAGATCACTCACATGACTCACAGTTGTGCCACTTGCGCCTCCCAAATAAAGAACCTTTGATCCTGGTTGCATGTGAACACTCCCTATACCAGCATATATTGCGGCTGCAAGCTTTGATCTGTATGGATTCCATAATCGATATTCTTTTTTCTCATCGCCATCTTGCGTAGAACCTAGTTCAATTCGCTTTTCTCCATAGACCGACACACCAGGAACCATATTACGTGTACACAGTGAGTCGACCTTTCCCTTGGAGATAAAAACACCGGGATGCAACATGTGAGGCTCAACAACAACCTTTGCACCGGCTCCACCACCACGCCCTCCTCGTCCGCCACGACCACCAGCCCCCCTTCTACCACCACTGAATGAGCCACCGCGACCTCGTCCAGGCGGTCCACCGCCACCACGAGATCCACCACGAGATCCACCACGAGATCCACCACGAGATCCACCACGACCAAAACCTCCACGCATCACACTACCAACTAAACAACACACAATATATATATATACAACAAAAGAAGTAATACAATATATATAAGCCTTACATTTCCCCTCTAATTTTCAAAAAAATCCCAGACAATTTTCTCGCGCCGCAAAACTCAAAATAATGAGGCAAGTCAAATAACAGCCTCCAATGTGGCTAGCGACTATAATTTTAAATTCTTTTATATATGAAGGTCAATTGTCAAAATATGATACACAACAATTAACAAATTATATATACAACGTGTCATAACCACTATTATTATCACTATCATTATTATTATTATAACCTATTAATCAAATCGTCAGTGTTAGTTAATCTATATCTCAAAATAATAATAATTAAATAAACAACATAATCTTCCTTATGATAAAACAAACCTCGCCCTCATCCACCACAAAAAAGCATCTTTTCTTTTTCTTGTTTTTTTTTTTTTTTTTTTTGCTAAAGAAAAAAACACCTTGTGATTACCACACACGAGTAAAGAATGATGAAAAACGCATTTATGTATAGAACTTCTGTTTGATTATGCGCGACCCCCCTGTGAGGCAAGAACCATTGGTATATACATATATATGTATGTGTGCAACTCACGCCCCCTACACATCCGCAACTCGATGATCACATCTCTATCTGGTCGTGGTGCTGTCTCCCCGCGCGCCCCGCCGCGGCATGTCACCACCCCAAACCCCTTTTGACACCGGCAGCGGGGCTGCCATGCACCAAAACCCCATCCACCAATCCCCCGTTATTGCTCCCAACCGCTGATTTCAAATAACGAAACCCCCTCCCAACACAAACACGCAGCTCCCGCCCGGCTGCACACGCCACACCACAACCTGCTTTTCAATACTCACACGCAAAGACCAACCCTCGATAGTATCGAGTGTTTCCCCGGCGCGCCGCCCGGGCAGAAAAACACCAGCTAACGCCAACCACGATCACTCAACTTCCACCTCTCTGAAAGAAGAGGCCGTGCCCGTTTCCAGCGTTTTACTGCGGAGGGGGGGGCGATTGGCAGCCACAAATATATATATGTATATATGCATGTACGTATGTATGTATGTATATGTATATTTTTTAGTTAAAACATATCACGCCCAGTGACAACCCCTCTCCGCTCTTGCCTGGCATTCCCGAGACACACACACACACACACACCAACACACACCAAACCTTTTAAAAACAGTCACACCGCGAGAAAAAAAAAAAAAAATTGCCGCGTCACCAAAACCGAGGAGGAAACCCCAAGCCGCGCGGCAAGCATCTATGCCGGCAAAAAACCCAGCCAACGCATTTACAAGGTGTATTTCTGCAAGCTCGATAAGTCTCATATTTTGGTGCTTTGCGACGCATGCCGGTCACGAAAATATTTTTGCAATATAAACGGATATAAATAATAGCCGAAAACCTCTACACAATTTCACGAAATCGGCACACGCATCAAAAAACAAAAAAACAACGCAACTTCTACACGTAGATTGCCAAGAAAATGCGCAGTCCGGGAATCGAACCCGGGCCTCCCGCGTGGCAGGCGAGAATTCTACCACTAGACCAACTGCGCCACGGCCACCCCGCGCATCCACACATATAAAAATATTAACATTGCAAATGTATAACTTATTTTAAGGGTGTTTGTGTTGCCGTTGCAGGGCTGCTTAGCTTAGTGGTAGAGCAACGCCCTAGTAAGGCGGAGGTCGGGGGTTCGATTCCCCCAGTGGCCATGTTTTCTTCGAGTGCAGCTTTCATTTTAGTTCGGAGAGCGCTTGGCAATGCAAATTCTCCCCGAATAGGGGTGTGGAAAAGAACCGCGCAGAACACAGCAACTTTTATTTTAAAAAAACAAAAACGGCGGACAGCGAACTTCACGTGCATTTACTTCTTTGGTGACAATTAAAAGAAGCGTTTGGCGGGTTCACGAAAAAAAAACGGGAGCGCGAAAAGGCCCCCAGAACGGCTGCGATCCTCCTCGGAGTGCAGGACCCCTTGGCTGCGCGACAGCTACGAAAAGACGCCTCACTGCGTGATATAAAGCTTTGCCGAGACCGACGCCACAAAATGAAAACAATGTCTTCAAAACAAAGCCTCTTTGCCAACCGGACCCTAATGCTGTAATTTGGGGGGCTCTCTCTCTTTTTGCGACGCAAACCCCACACCCCCGTCCTGCATTACAGCAGGGCTTTCAGAAAATTCCGCGACAACGTTTGGGCCACCCCCTTTGCCGCTGAAGACGTGAAGATCAGTAGCAAACAAAACGCTTGGAATAGCGACTTTTGATGATGTATATTTTATTGGTTTTTATATTTAGCCGCGCAGTGGGGCGCGTTAGAGCAGTTCAAGTTATGTACGTCAAAAAGGTGGTGTACGGATCTTCCAATTTGACGAAAAAATTCCGCACTTTTGTAGGGGACATGAGTTTGGGGAAAAACACTGTTCATGACGCCTCGAACCAGCAAACGCGACAGACTCGAAAAGCGCAAACCGCTTAACAACACCAAAACAACGGCGCACAAAAACTCACTTGCCGATTATGAATATTTTTAATCATTCCATTTGATGAAGCGTATACCGAAAGGTATTTGATGCACCCCGCGTAAGCCTTGCGCAGGGGGGTGTGAACGCAAGATCCTCAGGTGATTGTTCACAAGTGCAAAACTAAATCCAGTACTCCTTCGGGGAAAATTTGACGCCCACCACGGGTGGGGTATTTTTTTTTTCGTTACGTTATTTGTGAAGAAATGCAAGTAGATGGATGTGGTTTTTCTTGGTGGAGTACGGCACATGCGCAAAAAGCATAAAATTTTTAAACCCTAAAGCGCGACAACGAAGAATTGATGAGAAAACAGACAAAAACAAAACATGCAACACCAACGCACACGCGCCGGCTTGCGACCGCGAGACGCCCTTGGGATACCGTGG
>JAWVMR010000368.1:0-11021 GCA_036321205.1 Trypanosoma caninum | reverse complement strand
TTTTTTTTTTTTTTTTTTGATTACATCATATTCATCTACTGAAAATATTTTTAAAAAAAGTAATTTGTGTTTAAAAATTTTACTAAAGTTAAAGAATGGCTGGTAATCAAGATTCTGAGGCGTTGTTAACTGAAAAGGACGCTGATGCTCCTCTGCGTCCCATCATAGCACCATCAATTCTTGCTTCTGACTTTGCACGGCTTCTTGACGAGTGCAAAGATGTTCTTT
Organism: Trypanosoma caninum; assembly: GCA_036321205.1. NCBI lineage: Eukaryota > Euglenozoa > Kinetoplastea > Trypanosomatida > Trypanosomatidae > Trypanosoma > Trypanosoma caninum. Next base: position 10,793 of record JAWVMR010000368.1, on the reverse strand, counting down.
CTAGCGAAGGCGGTGCCGCTGAGTGGTTACACATCGATGTGATGGACGGGCACTTTGTTCCAAACATTTCTGTTGGCATGTGCGTAGTGCAGGCACTTCGGAGACATCTAAAACATGCTTTTCTTGATGTGCATTCCATGGTTACAGACCCTGATCAGTGGGTGGACGAGATGGCAAAAGCCGGGGCCTCGCAGATGACATTTCACGCCGAGGCTGTTGGGGACGCAAGGGCCGTAGCGCGCCGCATTCGCGCCGCTGGAATGTGCTGTGGTGTAGCACTTAAACCAAAGACGCCAGTGAGCGTTGTAAAGGAGCTTGTGGAGGAGAAGTTAGTGGACGTTGTTCTTGTTATGACAGTGGAGCCTGGCTTTGGTGGGCAGATGTTTATGCCTGACATTATTCCAAAAATAGCCGAGCTGCGTAGGGTGTATCCGCGTTTGAACATTGAAGTTGATGGCGGTTTGAGTGAAAAGACAATAGAAGCAGTCGCAAAGGCAGGGGCTAATATCATTGTTGCAGGAACCTCCGTATTTAAGGCTGCGTCACGTAAAAAGGTAATAGATACAATGCGTAACACCGTAAAGAAGTTTCTTTTTTGCGCACAGCACGCAGAAGAAGTAAATACGCAGATGTAAATATTTTTCTTCTTTTTGGTAATAGTGCACTATGTATATTTTTTCATGCTGTTGTTGTTCCTATTGTTGTTGTTGGGCCAGCACTATAAATGCATTTGCACGAGAATGATATGGTGTTGAGCAGCTTGCAACTACATACCGATAAATGTGTTCTCAGTTAATAAGAATACTAGTATAAATAACAAAATAATAAGTAATGGGATTTATATATATATATATATATATTACTATTGTTTGTTTGCTTTGTGTGTGTGTATGGGTGTATGTGTGGTTTGGGGGTGAGGGGTTGTTATTATTTATAGGTAGTATTACCATTATTATTATTATTATTATTGTTTTTTTTTTTTTTTTTTTCAAATTGTTTTGTAGCTAAAAAAATTACAAAAATTTTTATATATATAAATATATATATATATATTTTTTTTTGTTTTTCTTTATTTTGAATGTGTATATATGCATGTGAATTTTTTTGCTCGTATTTTCGACCGTGTGGCTGCTGTGCCTCATCGAAGTGTTGCGTCGCTTCCATATGGTGAATGGTTTAGTTATTACGTCCAGGCCTTAAAAAACGCGCAAAAAGATATTGATGCATTACAAGTTGAGGCGGAGTTGCATGCGGCAAAACGTGCCTTAAATTTGGCTTTTTTAAGCAGTGTTGTGTCGCAAAAGTGGACAGATATTTTTTTTCCTACTGAATATGGTAATGCAAAAAGAACTGCTGTGGTGCCAGACTGGCTACAGGAGAGCGCAACAACTACACCTGCGTGGTTGCTTCAGTCCTCAAGTAATATTCATAAACGAGAACTTGTGACCACGTCGTTTTTTACCGAGCCATTGTCAGCTGGTCGTGCAATTTCGTCGTGGAACGCAATGGTGCGGGGAATACACAACGTCACTGCACCAAAAAAGGAAGATGAAACCAAACCATCAACTGAGGTGGTGGTTGTGGTGCCTTTTACCGTTCTTTTTCATCTAAGGTCTGAGGCATATCCACGGCATATTCAAAGCAGTGTATCTGAAAAACAAAAGAAAACACGACCGCAAACAACACTTTCTCTTCAAGAACGCAGCGCTCGCTTGCTTGTTATACAGTCCATAAATCATTTAATGGGGCTTCAGGTGGCTAGCAGTGTGCTCAAGAAACATGCGGAAATTGTGATTTGGGGACCCACAAATGAATTTGACGCAATTATGCAGCTTTTGCATTTAAGAGAGTGCTTTTCAGAGCCACTGAGGCGACTTTTTACTCTGGCAAATGTTTGCGAAAATGAGACTCTGCGAACTTTGTACCTTGCACACTACCTTTCTCTTAAAACGAATAAAGGACCAGTTAAGATTTTGGCGTCCCAAACGCAACATGCGACGCTACGGCAGTTGGGTGTGTTGAATAGTGGTTGTTTTGTTAGTGATCAATCTGTATTAGTGAATAAAAATGGTCAACAGTGTCACACTAAAGAGAAAAATGCCGGCACATCTCTGCACCAGCGAGCCGTTAAAAGCTGTGGAAGACTTGTGCGACGTGTGAGTACACGTGAAGAGAACCTGAGGCATGTCATTATTCCGTGAGTTGTGCAAAGTTGTACGCTAATATATGGCGCTTTGACACAAGAAAAAAATGCTTCTGACACATTTTTTTTTTTTTTTTTTTGGGGTGTGTGTGTGTGTGTGTGTGTATTTATGTGGCTTATAAAAAGCAAAAAACGGTTATTATTACTATTACTATCATTTTTTATTTTAGAGGGCGACCAAATAATTATAATTATACTAGTGGTAGGGCTAGAAGAATATATATATATATATATGTGTGAATTACAACATGCGACATGTGACGTGTTTTTCTTGGAACACTGAGGGCACAAATCTTGCTGTCGGAATGACATGTGGTTTTATCATATACAGTGCAGAGTTATTATTAAACGATGATGGCTGCCTATGTGAAGTTGTACGGCGTTTGGTTGATGGTGGTGTTAGCGACATTGCGTTACACGGGCAGAGTAATGTCGTTTTGTTTGTTGGATGGGAGGAAGATCAGCGCTCTACTGTCACACTATATGACCTTGCGGCCAAAGAAACATCTAACGAGGGGCAGCAGGTCCTGGCCCGCTTAGTGCTGCCTTCGATGGTAAATGCTGTGCGGTTTCACCCGCGACTAGTGGTTGTCGGTGCAACAAGTGGCCTTGTGTATTTTTTTGACCACACACTGCGGTTGATTGACTCTTTTCAGGTATACAAAGGCTCCTCGAAATATGCATCATCGACAGCACGCAAACTGCACCCTGCGTCTAACACTATTGCATTTGGTAGTACTCTTACAGAGCAGTCTGCAAGTGGTGTAAAGTTTTTTTTGCTCTATGGTGTCATATTAGGCCCAACAGTGGGTAGTGTCCGCTGTATTCGTTACTCTAGCGAGCGACGCAAAGGGTCATTGTTGCTAAATGAGTCGCTTCTTAGCCCTGGTGATACAGGCGTACATCCTTTTAGGGTAAAAAATTTACATTTACACCGCAATGATATACAATGCATTTCGGTTACCACAAATGGCACCCACGCTCTCAGTGTAAGTGAACGAGGTACAGCACTTAAGGTTTTTGATGTAGAAAAGGGCATTCCTCTTTATCAATTTCTTCGTGGCACAACGCCAAATACGGTTCACACGGTGAGTTTGTTTGTGTCCTCTACAGAAGTTGTAGCTATGTGTGTTTCTGACTCCGGGACTGTTCATCTTTTTCATGTTTCTAATACCCGTACGTCAGGCCGCCTGCTTGCCAACGAATCTACTTCATATGAACAGGTGAGCGATAATAAAATTTTTTCTGTTTGGAGTAATTATAGAAAAAGTCTGAATGCAAAGGCGCGTCTTGCAATACCAAATGATGAATTATACGATATTCTTTGCAGACGGGAAGCATGCAACAAGTCAACCTACAGTATGATTATTCGTCCAGTTGCAAAGGAGGATTCCTATATGGCTGAAATTGTCCAGGCTGATTTCTTGCCAAAAGGAGAGACGACAAAGGCGCGACTGCTTCTTTTAAAAGTTGATTTGGCGTTAACCCAAAGTATGGAGGTTGCACGGTGTTTTTATTTTCCAAAAGATGAACTGTAAACTGTAAACGAATGAAAAATGGGTAAATTTAAATAAAGTTATAGAGTTATTTCCAAATGGTGTATTTGTGTGTTGGGGTGTCTATAATGTATATAATTCATTAGGCATATAAAAATACGTGAGTTATTAGTAGTATTTAGATGGCGCTATTGGTACTCTTCTTGTTTTTTGTTTCTTTCTGTTGCTGCTGTTGCTGTTTTTTTTTTTTTTTTTTTTTTTTTTTTTTTTTTTTTTTTTTTTTTTTTTTTTTTTTTTTTTTTTTTTTTTGTTTTGTTTTGTTTTTTAGTGGTGGCAGAGACTTGATGCGTTTCAAAAACAACATATCCAGTATGGCATGAAGGAAGGATAAGCGCATATCGAGAAGGGAAAAGATGATCTTGTTTGTCAATGTTTTTTTTTTTTTTTTTTTATTGAACCTTAAAAAACACTTATGTATGTGTTTCTGTTTGTATTACGCATTGGGGTAGTGGGGCAAGTAGATGAAAGAAGGTGAGTTGTGCTTTTGGCTAGAAATGGTGCATGTTTTTGTTTGAAATGTTCAAAACTACCTTTGTTCTTGTTGTTTGTAAATAGAAACAAGTTTTTTTTTGTTTTTTTTTGTTTTTTTTTTTTTTGCAAATAAAAGTTGAAAATATTATATATACGTAAAAAAGTTTAGAGGATCAATCTGATTTGGCAAAAGGTTAATTTTGTACATATATACAAAAATAACGATGGGTATTATTTTTAGCGCACTATGGAGCCTGTTCTGTTGTTTTTCCTTTATAGTTGGCTCAATCAGTCTGGCCACATATTTTGCTTATCTTATCCTTCAACAGCTGGCTTTGCGATTTCCGCAAAATCTTAAAAAGGCGTACTCCGCCAACTGGGCCGTTGTGACCGGCGCGAGTAGTGGCATTGGAAAGGCTATAGCGGAGAAGCTGGCTCAGCAAGAGATAAATGTTGTTCTTGTTGCTTTGGATGATCCGCTGTTGAACACAACTTTTACAGAGTTGCAGAAAAAATACCCCATGTGTATTTTTAGAAAGGTTGGGGTTAACCTGGGGGAAGAGGAAATGCAGTACATGCCACCTATAATTGAGGCTACAAACGACGTTGAGGTTAATCTTCTCTTTAACAATGCAGGATTTCTTTGCACAGGGTTCCTTGTTGACACAAAGATTGAACGGATTCGCACAAATGTCGAATGCAACGCTGGTTGCTGCGTCCCAATTACGCACCACTTTTTGAGCAAAATGATTGAGAGGCGGCAAAGAGGCCTTATCACCTTCACATCTTCCTCCGCTGCGTATTTTCCAGGCCCAACGGCCACAACATACAGCTGCACAAAGGCGTTTGTGACAAACTTTGCTGCGTCGCTTGCGTCGGAGGTGCGGGACGCTGGTATTGATGTTGTTGCTATTCATCCATCACCGGTTGACACAAACTTTTACAAACATCAAGGGCCAGCCTTGAACACTCTAAAGAGTGCGCAGAAGATGGCAATTGGACCAATGAACATTGCTGACCAGATTTTTGCGGCGGCGGGGCGCCTAACAATATGGGATCAGGGATATTTTTCCGTGGCTTTCCGCGTGTTGAACAAGCTCGTTGATTTTGCAATTCTTGTGGAGCTTCTCGTGCGCTTTGGATATTTGAGCGGTGATCATAAGGCGTTGCTGAGGTCGTCAAAGATGCGTCCATCAAAGTATAAATAAAGTAGTATTTTTTGTCTGTGTGTGTTTCTTGGTTGAAAAAATACGTAGATAGAAAAGAAGATAGCAAAAGATGATCCATACTGTGCATAGTATTTTGTTATCCTAAAATATCATTAAAAAAAAAATTTTTCTTTTTTTTTTTTTTTTTTATTGGGCAGAGAAAGTCAAATGTTGTATGGACATACGAGATCTTTAATATGTTTTTACTTTGTGATATGTGTGTTTATTTGTTTATTTGAGTTTATATTATTGTTGCTTGTTTGTTTGTATCAGCTTTTCTTTTTTTTTTAGTGTAAATCTCTCTTTATTATATATATATATATATATATATGCGTACTTTTTTGTTTTATGTGCTGCTGTAAAAGAAGGAAGCAGTGCCAAAAATAACAACAATAAAAAAACAAAGACGATAATAAGGGTATGTCGCCACGGCAGCCTTCGGTGCAAAATGTTATGACAACTGTGGGTCGGCGAATGCAGATACGACGCGTCTTGCCGCAGAAAACCGCGACGCTGCAGAAGAAGGAACGTTTCTCCTCACTGTTTGTGTCACCAATACTAGAAGACATTTACGTCCGAATGGCGTCTGCGTTTGCAGCATCAGCACTAGAGACAGCTTCAAGTAATTCATCTGATTTGGCGACTAAACTCTGCTCGTTCTACCAGAGAAAGGATATAACCACGGCGGTGACCGTGCTGCTTGCTTCCGGCGGTTCGCGGGCTGCCATGATGCAAACAAAACCAAAAGAGACCACGGAACTTGAGACATTGCATAACAGTATAAAGGATGCGGTGCTTTCGTACAACCCCACCTTGAACTCTGCGATACTCAGGAGGGTAGCCCGTGCCGTTGATCTCAAGACGGCTTTGGGGCTTGCAAAGGACTTTGTGCGAGCCATTCGTGATGGTGGTGACTTCGGCAGGGTTTGCTCAGGTCTTATGAGGCAACAGCCCGTAACTACTGATATGCATGAGAGAGAACTGCAGGCAGGCATTGCGGCAAGACTGCACCAGGGCGGCGACGGCAGACGAATACACCGTTTGTCAGGCTTCAGGCTGTGTACAAGTGATGTGCAGGTTGCTGAAGTGCTTCCTAGTGGAAAGATTGTAACTCTTGTAAGCCCAACACTGCCTGGTGCCGCGGAGGTGAAATTTTGCGAATCAGCGCTGGAGAAAGAGAAGTATCTGCATTTTGTGCTTTACAAGGAGGGGATTTCTCTTTCTAAGGCATTTAATTTGTTGAGCGAGGTGTGTGAGGGTGATTGTTCCCCAGAAAGCTTTTCCGTCAATGTGGCACTTGAGGAATCTGCCGTGACTGTTCAGGTTTGCAGTCTTTGCGTGCCATGCCCAAATACGGGCTCTTCATGTTACAAAGTATATCGTGAAAGGTTATTAAAAAAATTGCTGCGAGTAAATCTGCGACCCCTCCAGTTAAGTCTCCAAGTGCTTGGCTGGCGCCAGTTTCCGTGCGACCCTTCTAACAGCCAGCGCTGCCAGATGCAGTACAGTGTGCTTATACGGGGAATTAACACCTCCATTACGTCAAAAGGGATTCATTTGGAAAACAGGGCTTTGGCAAAGCTTGCGGCGTTTCCCAACTTTTTTGGACCTCGTCATTTTGGAATACATCCGTCTTTTTGCTGTCCTTTTCGCTTTTACCATGCGGCGGCAGCTTTAGAACAAAATATGCCTGCAGAAGCACTTGTTATTGCGGCCTGTCTCAGCCATCATGATGCAGAGTCTACTGTTGCTGATGGCTGGATAAACGAAATGGTGGAGCTTTTTCGACAAGGCGAGGACCGCGATGCTGTTCTTAGGGAATGGTATTGGCTTCATGTTCCGTCTGCGTTGAAGGCACAAATTGCCGCGAGTAAGGCAGCTTTGCTTTGGAACGTGCTTGCAAGCTGCCGTCTTTGTGAAATGGGGGAAAGCGCTATTGATGGGGTGCCTGAGCCTGGGGACTTTGTTATGCGCAATGATGTTAGTATTAATTTTGGGGGAACCGTGGCAAAGCCTGAATTGTTTCCTGATTCTTGTCTAGAAAATGTTATCTGCGGTGATGGAAACCTCCATTGTGTTCGAGCTATTTTTTCTAGGGAGGATGCACTGCCGTATTCTTTACGAGATGTTGCTATTCCACTCAATGTGCAGGATAATTTTGCCATAAATCAACTTTCGCATCTTTTGGGATTTTTGCCTCGTCCTCTTTATTCTTTGAAGCGTTTTTGCGGCACCACCAACCCAGTATACTCTCAAGTGAACTTCCGGCCTCTTTTTGCGACAGGCAGCGGTTACCCCCGCGCAGCTCGTCCATTTGTGAAGGCCCTGCCAGAGATATGTAGTGTGATGGAAATGAATGAAGAAAAGGTTGTGTACAAGCTGCTCACAGACATGGAACTCCGGCAGCGTGCCGACTATACAGCTGGCTCACGAGGACAATCAACTGGCGTTTGGCCAATTGGAAAATATGGTCACCGACTCGTAGATCGATTGCCTGCGGGCGCTATTGGGCTAGCCACGTCAAATACGGCACAGCAACGTGGCACCAAATGTCTGGCTCTTCACTTTACGTTGCCTTTGCAGTCATACAGCATGTCTTTTTTTAGGGAGTTTATCCTTGTTGAAGACCATACAACTTTAGCTCAAAGAACCCATGTTGGAAGCAAGTTGCTTTCGGGTGTCGCTCGTACCGTGGAGGTTAAGCGAGAACCTAAAGTTTACTGGTCTTTTGACGGGCCTGACGATGGCAATATTATGCAAAGGCACGGTGATTAAGTTAAGATTGAGGAAATATATATATATATATATATATGAGAAATAATAAAATGTCAAGGCAAAACTTCGTTTTTTTGGTTGTGGTTGTGAGGTTTTGTGCTGTAAACTTGTCTAAATAATAAAAATTAAAAATGTCTTTTTTTTTTTTTTTTTTATTTTTTTTGGGGGTGGGGGAAAGAGTAGAATAACTATTTTATTAACTTTGTGAAATAATAACTATTTTAAACGACCAAAAAGGAAAAAAAAAGGGGGGAGGAAATACAATATAAATATGACGGTCGACTGGAATGCTGTGAAGGAAACTATTTCAGACGAGTGGAACAAAACCGTGGTACCCACTATTTCTGCGTACATTGAAATTCCGAATCAAAGCCCCCACTACGACAGTGAGTGGGCCACCAACGGCTTGATGAACGAAGCCATGAACGTTATTCTGGAATGGGTGAAGACGCAGCCAATAAAGGGTCTTAAGTATGAAGTTGCCGAGGCAGAGGGACGCACACCCTTCCTAATTATTGAGGTTGACGGAACAGAGCCAACTGCGAACACGCTGCTGATTTATGGCCATATGGACAAGCAGCCACCACTTCTGCCATGGGCTGAGGGCCTGCATCCCTACAAGGCCGTCTATCGCGACGGTAAATTGTACGGTCGTGGTGGTGCTGATGATGGTTATTCTGTGTTTTCTGCACTTACCGCATTGGCTGCCGTGCAAAAACACGGATTAGCTCATGGACGCGTTGTAACAATTATTGAGGCTTGCGAAGAGTCTGGCAGTGGTGACCTACCATATTACATGAAACGCTTTGAAGATCGAATCGGTAACGTGGACCTTCTCATCTGTCTCGACAGTGGCGCCATGACGTACGACAAGTTATGGCTAACCACGGGATTGCGTGGCTCCACTGACGGCATTCTTACGGTGACAACAATGACTGAGAGTATGCACAGTGGTTTGGCTGGTGGTGTTGTTCCTGACACATTCCGAATTGCGCGCTCACTGCTGGATCGCATCGAGGACTCCGCCACAGGTGCTATAAAAATACCTGAGGCGTACTGTGAGATTCCGAGTTCTGTAATAAAGAGCATGGAGGTAATGAGGGATGTCAACTTTAAAGATCAATTTCCGCTTCTTCCTGGTGTTTTGCCAGAATCAGACGACGATGTCGAGCTTGCTCTGCGTAACTTTTGGAAGCCATGTCTTACAGTCACAGGAGCCAGTCTTCCAAATCCCCTAAAAGCGGGCAATGTCAACCGCGCACAGACAACATACCGGCTTTCGCTTCGGCTTCCACCAACGGTGGATGCTGTTAAAGCGTCAAATGCGATGAAAAAACTGCTTGAGGAAAACCCACCATATAACGCAAAGGTCAAATTTGAACGTGGATCTGCAGGCACCGGTTGTGCGACACCTGAACTTAAGCCGTGGCTTTCTGCAGCACTGAATGAAGGCAGCACTGTTGCTTTTGGTGCCGAGTTTGCTTTGCAGTGCATGGGTGGTTCAATTCCATTTATTACGATGCTTCTCAATCAGTTTCCAGACGCACAATTCGTTGTTACTGGCGTGCTTGGGCCAAAAAGCAACGCCCACGGACCTAACGAATTTCTTCATGTACCTTTTGCAAAGGGTGTAACGCTTTGCGTTGCTCGCATTATTGCCGAGCACTTTAACGCAACACCCAGGGTTTAATAATAAGAAAAATTAGGTTAGCGCAAAAAAAAATACGAAAAAACATTGTTTGATGTATATGTATGTGTAAATACATATATATATACATATATATTTTTGTTGTTGTTGTTATTATGACTCTTATTTTTATTAGTTTTATTTTATTATTAGGATTATCTTGTTTTTTGTTTTTTTTTTGTTTTTTGTTTTTTGTTTTTTTTGTTTAATATGCCATGAAAATGAATCTTTCTTCTTTACAAAGGGGATCTGAAAACGAACAGCATTGGCAGCAAGGAAGCACGTTATATATATATGAATAAGTCATTGATTTAAAACACCATACCTAATTTACATGAGTTGCTTTTGTAACAACAAAAAAAATCAATTATGCCACTAGAGCCAATCATGTTTGTATTTTGTTTTGTTTTTTTTTTTATTGTTATTTTTGAGGTTATTTTCTGTTGTTGTTTTTTTTTTTTTTTTGTGGGGGGAAGGGAGGTTGTCCAGCATTTTATGACTTGGACATGCGCACAATCCGTGAGGGCGCACTAAAATCCACAGAAAGAAAAACAAAAAGTTTTTTTAATAAGGCCATGCGAATGGAAACAGTGGAAACAGAATACACCCACACCTTTCACACAAATACGAGCATCAGCGAACACACCAACATAGATGTATGCGTCCAAGGTCTCTCAATTGCTGGTCTATAACAAGCCTTCACGTCAGTGGCGCCCGGTGACGTTTGAGAGAAGGCATTTTTACCAACAAATGACACTCACAGCAACGAAGGGTATGATCGTACCACCCCTTCCCAGTAAGCCCTCATGTCGGTGGCAATTGCGGGAAGACATCGTTAGCAACAAAATAACACGCACCCTCCACAGTAACACCACTCGCCACGTACTGGACCC